>DVXP01001330.1:0-15417 GCA_018235645.1 Junonia grisea | reverse complement strand
TCTGATTTTCAACGTTTGCGAATGAAAGCTCGGATTGTTGGGCATTAAATAGAATTTCCGTAGCATTGTATTGGCAAGTTTTGGAAACTAAAATGTTCTTAAAGTTAAACAGTACGACTCAATTTTCGCTTCGACTTGTCATATGAGTCTTGTATTATTTGTATAAGTTCTAAAGAGATCTCGGTATAAAAAGTCTAAAGAGTCGGATCATTTTCAGGGTGCCACAAAATGATTACTTAAATGTTTTGTTTGCTTGTAGTTTCTAGTATGAATAAATGAGTAAAACCAATTTTCAGTTTTTAAAGTAAATAGAGTTTCGAATTTCTATAAAATACTTTGGTCATTTGGCCAGCAGTGGAACACCTAAGTTTAACAACAACAACTTTTGATGTAGATAAAGATACCACTTGTACGTAGTTATCTTGCATAAATAACAAATTCCTGCTACAATGTTGTTATTAGTTGGGTGTCTCATTAATCAACTAGATTTGATATATTGGTAGTAAAATTCCTTATTTACTACATAAACAAGTAACATGCACAAAACTCGTGAAAACTAAGATTTATAAAGAAAAAACCAAAAATACTTTCTAGAAAAAACATTATTGTTGCTGATAGCTGCCAATGCAGTCCTTATATACATACATAGTTCTACGCCTAATAGAGCTACACTTCGTCTTAAAAGATACATACTACTTACAAATACGTTTCAAATATAAATTCACCTCATAATCATCACATTCCGTACAATAATTGCGAACAAAGCAACGGAACGCCCATAATTTTCAGTATTTCCGAACGGAACTTACGGGTGATAAGACTCCATTGTAGATTTCATTCACCATTGATAGATTGTCCATTGTCGCTTTATATATGTATATTGAAGTTCCGATTCTTTAGTATACAAACAAGTGACATGCATAAGATGTCGTAAAAAGTACGATTTATAAAAACAAATCAAAAAGACACATTAGCAAAAGATTGTTGTTGTTGATGGCTGCCAATGCAGTCTATACATAATATGTCTTAAAAGATGCGTATTTTACTTATTCACAAAAATATTTAAAATAAAAAATCTCATAATCACCACTTTCCGTATAATAATCGCGAACAAAGCAAGAAAATAACGCACATACTTTTCCGTATTTCCGAACGGAACTCACGGGTGATAAGACCCCATTGTGGATTTCATTCGCCATTGATAGATTGTCGATTGTCGCTCCAACAATGGCGATGAATGCCTCTCAGATTGAAGTTCCGATTCTTAACAGGGCGCCCCTTCAATCTTTGTACGCATGGAAGCTGATTTCTTCGGAATCCTGATGAAATTACAGATTTTAGATGTTTCGTTGCAATGTAATGTGTAAGAGGTATTGGATTCTCTATATGCTGATTTTTTTAGGGAAGAACCCTGTTATTTTTTATTATGAATTAGGCCTGTTTATTTTTTTACATTAAAAAAGGACGACATATGAAATAAAAACTTTTGAAAACTATTAAATATAAATCTTAATTTTTAACTCCATTACACTTTGTTACATATTGTTTTAATTAAAGAAAAAAAAAACGCTGATTAGGTGCTGGTTTTTATATACACGATTACACATACACGATCCTTTTTTATACATTTTTTCCCTAATTACTACAAACATACAAACTCATAAATTATAAAAAAAAACATACATTTGTTTCACAATCGAGCACCATTCAGGGACCCTACGCTTTAACATGAAAATATTTGGTTAATAACTACTATTATAGAATGTACCGAAATCTTTTTGACGTTCCCCTTGTTTACACGTGCTATTATTTGCATAATTTTTTTTATTCAGAGGGGCGCAGTGACTGTAAAAATACAATTCTAATTTCGTTCGCCGCAAGCTTTCCGGCCCGGTAGTGGCTGAGACGTTGAAGGATGGTTTTCGCTCTTCTTATTATTTTTGAGTTCAAAGACGCCGAAACAGGATACAGAAAATAGATGTACGGTTTTAGATCGACGTTTTAAAAATAGTTTTAATTACGGCATTTTTTAATTAATCAGTTTTACTTAGATTTTTTATGTCAAAATATTATTATATAGATAACAAATTAGGTGTTAAATTCTAAAAATAACTTTACATAGGGCTTACTCAATCGAGCCTTCTATTTAATTAATAAGTTATCTTTTTAAAACTTCTTACTTATTCTATTTGATTTAAATATATTTAATACTGGTTTTGCTGCTATATGCAATTATTATTCCTTTGTTGACGAGCTTCAAGTTTCCGTGCTTTTAGTACGTAATAGTTCCGCTCTTGATTAACAGATGGCGCTGACATTCGAATGCTTTTTGGAAAACTTTTTACACAAAAGACGAATAAATCTAAACTTTAGCATAATATTTTCACATATTATATTCTTATATTATTATTATAAATATGAATAGCATTTTAAAATACAAAAATTAAAGGAAAACTAACCATTTAGTTATACGAATACAATTTTTTCATAGAAACTATTATACATACATATAATTATGTACTATATACAAGTGTAAAAATTACGTAGAAAAAATTTTAAGGTACAAAAAAATCGGGATCTTATTAAAAAACCATTACATCCCATAATTACACGCCTACATCGAAAGACGCCAATCCCATTAATTTATGTCCGACGATGGAGAACTCACACATAGTCGGTGATGAAAAGGGTAAACGCACATATAGAAAAAGTTTACCATGATTTTTGTGTTGCCATATAAAATATTTTTGTTTAAATTTAATATTATAAGTAGGTATAGGTAAGCTGTCGTTACGATTGAAAATTGAAAATGCGATTTTTTTACGATCATTATTTTACGAGATATTGCTTTTTAAAATAATTATAATTTTTACATAACTTTATTATATTTTTGATTAATACAATGTAATAAACCGCACTCGAAATCCTTAAACAATTTAATCGCAACATTTTCCATCTTCAGCACTTTATTGTTACTTAGCATGTTGTCCCAAAACATCAACTACGTTACGTCCCGAAATTGACTAAACTGCAAACTTCGAAATAAAGTTTTGTTATATTATCTGGCAACATTCTGAGAAACAGTCTGTCTCTTTCCCCACGATACACCCGTCCTCCTCTAAAGCGAAGTTAGGATAGCTGGGCCTACATTAATTAAACGTCGGGTTAGAATGCCAATCAAACTTTGACCGCCGCTAAGCCGATGAAGCCGAACTTATTATGTGGTATTAAAATTCAATTTTCGAACCCGAACCATTTCGAATTGAAATGGATGTATAATAACATGGTATCATTAGGATATTAAACGCCATACATTTAATGAGTATCCGTATGCGCTCAATGGTCAGTTATTATAGATAATTGTTATTATCATTTATAAATACGTATATACAAACGACTTTTTCACTAATGTAATAAGACTTGGCATCATTAGTTAAATAAAAAGCGTCGTATCACATGGCGCTTACACATGTGCAAGTCAACGGGGGCACATAAATCATAACGTATCATAGTTATTCCTATAGGTAGTCATATCGACGAGCGGAAAAAAACCCCTCGTTTCCTGCCCGGGGATCACACATGACCGGGCTGTCTATCTGCCAGACCCGTGTCAAATATTCTCTGGAGCGGAGACCGCCCCCGGGCGTCCGGCAAGGGAGCCTCCTGGGGCCTGCCGTCCCGCGGCGAACCTCATCTCGGACCCTTAATGCGTTGCGTTCGGTATTACGAGATGAATTTTTACGTGTCCCTACATAACCACTATCAACTGACATCGGATACGTTAAAAAATTATATGTAGGTACCTAATCTACGGTCAGGAAAGCAACTTACGTAATCAGGGTTCGTGATTGAATAATTTCTATTTCATTAAGATTTTCGCGTTCATGACGGGCGTTGAAAAATCACCCTCGCCAACACCTTTCATAACTTTTCGCTTCGTGATCCGAAGCAATTACTCATATTCTATCGCCTTCTCAAATATTCATTCTTGTTTTCCTGCAGCAAATTATTGTAATGGTTCCTACAGGCTGTAATTAGACTGAGGAAGGGAGCACCGTTGCTTTCGTAATAGCTGCTTTTCGATTATCAAAATGCGCTCTTAGTTTATTAGTCGTCTATTTAATTACTGATAAAAAAATGGATATGAAAACGTACGTATAGATTGGAACGGTATAAAATATGGGATCGAAATTAATTATACGCGTAGGTAGTGTGGGTGGAGGAGCGGTGTGAATGGCTCGGTGGCGGTCGGGTAGGACGTCGCGTCGACAGGCGGAGCCGCGCGGCGAACAAAGCTCGCCAGCCTAACAAAGACGTCACCGGCCGTGGCTGCGACGCGGAGTTATGGCATCCATTGTGCGCAACAATACCCAACAAACGAGTTTGTATAAGCTATTAGGTACGCGCATTAATATATATTTTTTGTTCGCCTGAAAATTTAGCATTCCATTACGAGGGAGAGAAATGAAACGCCCGCCGCATGAATTATATTAAAATATATTTGAATATTTCATTTGACACCTTTTTTGCGGGCGGAATTTCGTTCAATCCCCGGCTGGAGTCGCGTAATTTTTAGCGTACACCGAAGCGAAATTTTCGGTGAATAACATTCCATTTCGGATGCGAAACACGACGGGAATCAGCGTCGACACAACACTGACTGATGGCTCTGTATTCGCGATATAAATTCTTTTCGAGGTCCGACCGAATGTGTTTTGTTATGATTTTTGATTACAACCGTACAATACATTTTCCTCAACATTAATAAACGTAGTATAAAATGACATGCGTTCTGTCTTCTTCAGCTGGCTAATAAAAACGTTTGATATTGACATACAGTAATAATTACTAAGTACTAACGTTTAAAATATAACTCTATTAATACACATTACTTACCAAAACTGCACATACTTATTACACCTTTTCATAATCGTATGTCGAATAAAAGATGAATTTACTTCACATTGCTTTCCAGAGTTAAGTACTTGGACAATCATTTTAGACTAGACTCTACCATTAATACCACAGTTAAAGAAAATAATAACCCTTCATCTTCATACAAGTCCATTCAAAGTTGCGTGCAGAACATTTCTTCTAAAAATATGCATAAAGAATGAATGAAATGGATGTCCATCCATTCTTTTAGTTCCTCATTATAATTTTTCAATTAAAGAAACAAAGTTTTAAAGGGCAATACGACAATAAATCCATCCAAGTTGTTTTCGTTTCCTCGTACACTCAACAAAGAACATTAATAGTACATTCTATATACCACTAAGGGTCATTAGGGTCTCGTATATAGGTAGGTTCTGTGCCCGCCCAACGTCTATGATTAATGAATATCAAAGCTTGAAAGGCTCTTTTTCTTTCGCCATTTCGTTCGAAACAATCTGAGGTTTCTTTATTGTTTTCGTATTGTAATTGTTTTATTGTTATTCCAAGTAATCATATCAGGAACAAAAATCAAGAGGACAATTTAAAATTTTTCTTTGGATTTTGATAAATTGATAAAGCATGCCTTATTTTGCGTACTCATCTTGTTTCTTATCTAAACTTTAAAGAACAGAAGGTATAATGGTTGATAAACTATAAACCATTCATTCCTTAATATAAACTACTCAAATAAGATAGTTAATACTTTGATCTCCGCTGCTTATCTATTTAAAATTCTTCTAGACGTGTAAAAAATAGTTACTTTGAACTTTGAAATTAAGATATGAAGTACTGTCAAATAAATTAACAAATCGTGCAAAACCATAGCATAAAATAACAAAAGCCCACCTCTACTAAGAATTTGTAACACATTATGGACTCTACATAGCCTAAACTTACTTAATTTTTCCCTTTACTTTTATAAAATTTATAAATTACACTGCAAAAGCATTTCACATCTTTCTTTTTTCACTATCCATTAAGCAAAGTTTGACCTTCGCTTCCCAGAGCTCGCTTAAACCAGCAATTTTATTTACGACGTGTAAGCGTTTAAGAGAAATTGCATTAATATGAATACCCGTTTGATATCATGTACGGTGTTGCAATACACAGAACGGCGCGTTAATTCCATAAGAGCATAAATAACAGGCCCGACAAAAAAAATCTCAACTGAGCGACCCAAAGAATAAAGTTATAATTCGATTGTGCTCACATCGTGTTTTATTACAATTTCATTGCATCCGAACGTATGAAATTGTAGGACATGAATTATGGATTGTCGATATCGCTTCAAGCTGTTGCTATATTTTTTTCATATTCCACTGGCGCGATACCGCAACGAATTAAATTAAAATCTCTTTTCACTTGTCATCCCTTGATGAATTTGATATTTAGGCTTACATTTTACAACTTTTTTTATGAAACACGCTCAATATATGCAATTTAATGTCTGTATTCTATAAACAAACGTAGCGTCTCGTAATGGCATAGTACGTTTGTCAGACGAACTATTTCTTGTTCAATTGCTTTAATTTACGAGGTATCTGTGTCAATTTGTTGTTAAGCATCAATGTCGAAGTGAGATTTCGCGGAAAATGTTCCTAATAAGGAAGTATTTTTAGCTTGTTTTTATGACTGAAAGTAGGTTGGTTTAGAGTGTTTTATTTTTAACAATATTATTGATTTTCAATTACAAGTGTGTTTTGTTTTTGGATCGTATTAATTCTAAAAATATTCGATTTTTAAAAGTAGCTGTAGACTTTATTATTAAAAAAGAATGCGTATTATCGGCTAGCGTCAGTGGATTTTTCGACCCTTTAACTTCATGCCCTGCGCCCTATCGCGCACGTAATCAGTACAAATGCGATCCGAGATAGTATGGACCCGGTCAATATTTTAGCACGCACTTTATCCTGATAAATGTTACCTGACCCTTAGGTCTTGAGATTAGTTTGATAATCTCAGTAGTCAGCTGCATGTGTGAATTGAGATTATGATATCTATGGATAAAACTAATAATGAGGTTAAATTATAACCCACATATTTAGTGATATATTTTGAATGGAATTATCCAAAATGTATTGTTATTTTATGGTACAAAATGTATGGTTAATATCGAATGTCAGTTAAGTTTGCTCGTACACAGAAAATAAACAGTGAATTAAATGTTTAATTGAGCATTACAAACTTTTTACTTATTATTAAAATAATATCGAAATAAAGGGTTATTGTTTAAGTTTTTTTAACTGAAATTAACAACTCAGTTTTAAAAACGTAATAGTTAATGTTTATAAACAAACGTGATTATTATAACAAACATTGAAAATATGAAAACACAATATAGATGTCAAAAAATCTACAACAAAAAGATATGAATATTTTCGAAATGATGAAATCAATTCTAGCATTCACAATATCATGCGTGTAGGTACACGCTACATGTGAATCGAGCCTGTTCCCGGTATGATTTATGCGCGTCCGGCGACACATGCAGCGTGAGACGTGCTTGCAAACATTCTGTAGAAGACAGGCGGTTGAGACGCAGCGTTCTTTTTTACATGCCATAATTTCTAAAAGTATAAAATAAAAAAATATTTATTTACTAATATACTTCGTTAATATAGCTTTAGACATTATTTTTTTCTGATAGGAAAATGTTATGTTCCTGATTGGTTTGAAAAGAAAAAATAAAAAAGATAACTTTAAATTGTTTGATTTTTGACTCTTATCCTGATATATGTATATCTTTATGATAGTATGATTTATGCGTGTCAGGCGACAAATACAGCGTGTGACGTGCGCCCTTTCAAATATTTTCTATGAGATGGGCGGTTGAGACGCGGCGTTTTATTTTTATGTAATTTTTTATTCATACATCTATGATATTTGTGAAAAAAAAATTAATAAACTTGCTCTTGAAATAATAAAATAGCGATAAACATTAAAATTCATTGTGATAGAAATGAGTTTTATTTATGATTGTTTTGTAAAGAAAAATTAATTACGCAGACGTTTCCCAATCAGTAAGTTGAGAGGCCATTAATCGGTTAGGGTTTTTACTGTCATAATAATTCCATGAAATGTGTGTTGCTCTATTTCAAGGTACACAAACGAAAAAGTCAATCAAAACAGTCGATTAAAACGTTTAACTATTTATTCGTGCGACTAAATTAAGCGGTTTCTCGGGCCGCGGGCGTCTTGCCCGCTTAGACGCGTCCTTAATGCTCTTATTACGTACGGTTTAAATCTGACGGCGGGATCATGTTTTATGCATCTGAGTGCGCGATGAAACCGCCAGTGTAATATATAAAGCCCGCTGGGAAGGGGATTTCATGAGCTGTATCGTATATGATTTTGCTTCACGTCTTTCGGTGGACGTAAAATTCAGTTTTAGTTGCTGCTCGTGTAACCGTAAATATCGTCTGTTATTGTTTAAAAGATTTTTAGGTGTGGGTAGTTTGAGATTTTTTTAAACCGACTTTTAATGTATCATTTTCGTATGATCTTCGAATTAATAATATTTATGCTATATAGTTATATATAAATATAACGAAATAATTGATTACTTATCGATACAGACTTGTTGACATTTTTATTTATGGCTTTATCGATAGTATCTTACAAGGACGATAAAGCCCGTTTGTGAATTAATATTTTAATAACAAATAATTGCAAGGCCTTGCATTCTTGACTGCGTCCCAAAATCCGGGTGCGGGTGCGATGAGGCTGTTATCAATTTCCTGAGCAACAAGTGGGCGATAATTTTGAATCCAGTGCTGCAGTCCTCCTACTTGTACGGAACACTGAATCTCTTTCATGTACTTTCAATGCGCGTTAAAATATTTCCGAAAATATTCTCTGTCTATTAGGTGTCTATATAAATATAATAAAGGGAGAGTAAATTTTGTATGTGCGATGTTAGCTCTGGAAACACTAAATCTGTTTTAAAAATTATACCACTTGAGAGAAAGATTATGTCTGACATAATTGCTTTTATATAAGTGTATTGTTTTCAAATTCTTCATTAACGAGAGCAAAGCCGTGAGCAAAGCCTTGTAATTTATAAAGTACCAAATAACACAGAGGCACATAAAAAAGCGACATAAACATTTTACAAAGAAAACGTTTAAAGCGTGCATACGAATCAGTATCTGTGTCCGTTCCGAATTAGTTCTTAAATTTACTCATTAACAATACTTGACGTACCGTTTGTTCTTCTAAGCAGAAATTAAAGATAGTTACAGATCAAATCAGACTTGAGGCTGATTTGTCAAACTGAAAGCTACAAAACGTCGCTGTAGTCATCGCGGTGCCGTCTTTGTTTTTTCCCAAGTTATGAATATTGTCTTTCTGGGAAACAGTAGGCAGAGCGACGTTGGCAATGTAATCCAAGTTTCGTGTCGGATTTTCTTCGAAGTTCGCGTGTTTATCTTGTATTGCAAGCTGTTTGCGTGTTTCCGTTGAAACGAAAATAATCAACCGAGACCAACATTATAGACAACTTTGCGAAATTTCATTTTCGACTGCCCGGGGTCTTTTTATAAATTGCTTCATAATTTAAATAAGTCGTATGCGTTACACATTTATCGTCATCGGTAATTGCGTTTACGAAAGATTTGTTATTGATGCCAGCGTATTAATAAATCGAACTAATTAATTGTAGTAAAAGGAAGATCTCGTTGGAAATCAAATTCTCTACAATTTACTTGCAGTTTGTTATGTTCTCAGTATATCATTCGTACACTTTTTGCTTCAAATTGTCTGTTCAACCTCAGATTTGTCGTATTTTCGATTTGAGACTTAAATTACAGAGATCACAGCATATTCTAAACGTGTATAATGGGTGTTCGTATCTTCTCGAAGAATAATGGTTACAAAATGAAAAAGCCCTGAGGCGTCTTAAATTATTTTAATTGGCTCCGGTAGCGGTGTGGCCGCATCTCCTCAGATAAATATGCGTATCGTTTGAGGAATATTTTATGACAGATCTCTGCAATATCGTCAGCACACAAACTATGTATCTCGATGATTTAAATCCATCAATAATACGCTTTGTAATAACTATTGGGGCACATTGAAAATGTCTTCATTGTAGTGTGATTAAAATTAATTTAAACAAAAACTTTGTTTAAATTAAAACTTTATTTTAATTTAATTTAGATTAGAATTGAGATCCAATTAAGATTTTAATTAAATTACATACTCTTACAGAAATACTTAGAGGCATTTGTATTTAATAATCGTATTAATGTAAACTCCGTATGATCAATTAAACTTAGTACCACCGACAGCCGAGAGAAATACCGAACAAGCAAAAACAATTAACAAATTGATAAGCTCAGAACAATTTTCAATTAACTTCGCCGGCAGTGTTCGCTTTTACAAATAACCACCATTTGTCAGAAATGCCTATGCAGTTTTTAACGTTATGTTAATAGCGGGAGCGGTCCGTTAATTCGGCTCATATTTTGTTTGGAATTTAATAACATGTATCGTTATCTGATTTCAGAACGGAAGCGGGGACGGCAGACGTACACGCGGTACCAGACGCTCGAGCTCGAGAAGGAGTTCCACTTCAACCGGTACCTTACGCGGAGGAGACGGATCGAGATAGCGCACGCGCTCTGCCTCACCGAGCGCCAGATCAAAATCTGGTTCCAGAACCGGCGCATGAAGTGGAAGAAAGAAAACAAGACCAAAGGCGAGCCCGGCTCCGGAGACGAACCGGACAACATGAGTCCGCCCACCTCGCCACAGTAAAAGCCTTTAGCTTAGTCGAGACCGAGTGAAGGATCGGTCCGTTTCAGATTTAACCCAACGACACCGAGTCGGTTCGTGTCCATTTATTTTCATATAAAGTTGAATTTTGTGCACCGGAATGATGAATCTGAAGCGATCGATCCGGCGGCCGAAGTTACTAGAACAGTTTAATTTGTATAAATTGTATGTTGGACTTTTCATGATAATATTACATTATAACTAATACGTAACTTAGTGACTTGGCATAAAGAGTAATGATAGTGTGATGAAGAGATTTTTACAGTTGTTAAGTATAAATTAATTTATAGAACAATCTCAATACCAATAATTACCAAAAAAGCAGTGTCTATGATTAGTAAAACTGCATCAACGCTGATGTGATTGTCAACATTATGTACCTAGTTTGGATATTATTTAAAAACTGCAGTTAATACTATGTTTCTCTGACATATTTTTTGACGTTAAAACAGAGTGCTTGTTTTTCTTTTCCAATACATTTTTCACAGATTTCTTACAATAAGATGTACTTATCAGTTATGGGAAAAATATCTTTGATTATTAGTCTATCCGGCACGAGCACTTTGTGACAAATTAATGAAAAAATTCTATTAATATTGAATTACAAAACCATAAGGACCTCTTATAATTAACCATTGATAAGAAGGCAATTAGTAACGATATTGTTATTATTTAATATATTTGATGTTTTATTTCTAATTAAGCTATCGAAATGCTATTTTGTACATATAAAAAAATGATAATTTTTAGATTTTATGATTATGTACAATTGTTTTAGTGTGAATAATATTATTGATATGAACTTGGAAATCAACGGCTAGTTCTCGATCCGAATATACAGGAACTAGTGTATTTATTTTGTGAATCTTCTCTGATTTTAACTCTTACTTCGTAGTTGGAAGGCCAGTTCTACAAGTGCAATGTATACGATTTTTCGAAGACACATATACGTAATTATAACTGATAATAAATTCATAGGGAGTCTATTTAATATTATTATTAAACGTTGAAAGGGTGAAGCTTGAGAAACTTAACGTACATTCATTATTGCGAACGGACGTGAGTTTGTAGCGATTAAATGATGAAAAATTTAATGAAAAATTTATATAAACTCGAGTATCATGTATACAGAGAAATTCACTAATGATTGTAATTATTATAGTGGAACAAAAGTTACCTTCGATTCGTAGGTGCGGTGGGATTTACTTATTTTCTTCATTCGAACCTATACGAGATGAATCTATGTGAGTACGGAAGTGTACACAGTATACCAAAGTTAGAAAATAAACTGATCGTTCAGTGTTATGAAGCCTCTCGCATGTGGAGGCGAGTTTTATTCGGCCATTTCAAATTATACGAGTCTCGGAGACAAGAAAGGTATTTTTATAAAATCATTGCCTAACGAAACCAATATACGTAAAAATCGAACATTAATTATTTACTTGTATCTTGATAGTGTTACGAATAAGTACTGTTAAAACAGAGCGAGTCTGGGAGGAGCTGTCGAGAACCGTTATACGTTTGTCGATATATTGTAAACTATTTATTGTAAATTGTTTTATTTTGTCAAATAGATCTTAAATAGTGAATGTTTTTACTAAGAACTCAGTGAGCCCGTTTCCTCTTACACATAATTTTTATTTGTGCTGTGTTCGTTAAGTAATGTAAATTAATAACTGTATATTGTCGATATTTACATTATATTTATTTATTGATTCGCTTTAGGTTCGCTATTTCACTTCGTCTTTATTATGAATTGGACAGTGTCGAAGGCTGTCTGGCTGGGATGCATTTTGTTTATATGATTTAAAATTTGCTCAAATATATCATTTTATGTTGTATTTTATATAGCGTTAAGCTATTTTCGCTTGCGTGTATCGTTTATGAAATTCGTAATGAGGTACAATTTGTACCGAAATATAACAATCATTTTCACTAAGTGCAATCTAATAAATCCCTTGCCAGATGGAATATATTTGGTTTGTAAAATTAAAAAAAAAAAGAATTAATATTAGTTTTATAAAATTAAAATTAAGTTTCGATTGTTAAGTCTACTGACTGTTCTTGATTAAAAAAAATTAGGTCCGTAGAAAAGTTTATGGGAACCTAATTTGATCGATTTTATTTACCATAATTTCCTATCAATTCAAAATTTATGAAATATAACTATAATTAGTAACTTAATAAGGTTAGGCGAGACGATATTGTCATAAATATATAAATACATGAAATTAATAAAGCATAATGATTGTAATTACAGATTTTTATTGTACCATTTACCTTGTTTTACTTATTTATCACCTAAATATTACAGAAAAGAACTCTACGCACATCACTTATTTATTATAAAATAATATGAATGCCATAGACAATCAACTTGTTATTAAATAGCCTATTAATACTTTTTGAACATATGTTTTTTTTTTTAATAAAAAGGCAATTAAATGTTTAATATGCCTAATTATTATTTATATTTTTATTGTATAACAAAACTTATTTTACTGTATTAAAAATATTTCGATTCTAACATAGAAAAAGAACATAACTTCAAAACATGAAAAAAATTGGGCCAATAACTTAAAATTCTTTTTGACACAGTTCCCAACATGTGCCGCTAGATGTCGCTAGTAGTACGTTCAAGATAGAGATATACATTTCCATCCAAGCAAAATACAAAAGTAAGCTTGGATATCAAATCAAAACAGAATTTCGTGTAATATGTACCGTAGTCTAACGATGAAATAATGATTCGCGTGTAGGCTGCCGTGTCAGTCACGACCGATTGGGCGGCCCGAATGTTAAAATTGCTTTTTTGTTTCGACACGAACCTTATGTATTACTGTCTAGGTGTGGCTGACGCTAATGACTATTTAATAATCTCCCTTCCTACGCTGAAGGCAAGCCATTATGTAAGGTGAACTAATGCGATTTTGACAAGTTCGAAATTGAGGCAATTATGGTTTTGCAGGATTTTAAATGGCCACGTATTTGTCTGTATGACGTTTCAGTTATGATTGATGTGCCGGAAGTCATTTGAACGATGATTATTTTTTACTTCGGTTCTCAGTATTGTGTGGGGATATGTTTAAAAAACTGGGACTCTACGTTGTACCTATTAATTAATTACAAACAAAAGAACCTAAGAAAACCATACAGAATTTTCCAAAAACATTTTTGAAATGTTTGTCTTTAACAATGTAATTTTATAAATTAATATATTTAAACCCTCACAATTGACTACAAATTAGTCATAACAATCTGTAATATTTTACTATTGTTAAGTCAATACGATTCATAAATATCGTATTGTTAGAATATCAAACTACACATTTGTCTTGTTGCATCGCGAATATATCTGTGAGTTGAAAGGTCAGAGTAAATTGGTCAGTCAGTCATCTTACAAATGATAGCCAAGTGTGATTTATGGGCCCTCAGATGTGCCATTGCACTTGATTCAGATTGGGTTCACGGCCATACTGAGATAACGTTGTAACACACATACATACATACATACATACATACATACATATACTTGGTATGACTATGAAATGTTTTTACAAATTCTCGTGTTCTATTTCAAATATTACTGTTTGGTCTAATTGGTAATAATTAATCTGTGTATGTAGATTTCTTCTACTGCTCTACATATTTTAAAAAGAGGTTCAAAAACAAAATTTATTATGTTCCATAGTCCATTACAATTTGTATGCTTGATTTGAATAATTGTTTTCAAATTTTAATCGTAACAAAACGTAATTGTAAGTTAAAAAAATATGCATTCTGACATTTTATACAATATAGTTTTTTACAACACTTATTTAAAAGCAACATAACAGTATCCTAGAATACAATAACATTAGAAAGAACGTAATTAAAACAGATTAAGAATTATTTGTACATGAGTAGGTACTTAGAAAGTGCTCACTTTACACAAAACTTTTAAAATACAATAAATAAAACAAATAAATATGTGCACACGCATATATAATATATGTGCACGTCTATATTATTTTAAATTAAAATGTAATTATTATAAAAGCACCATATAATGAATTATTTCGCAGATATAGAGTCCTAATAAAAGTGATCTCCACATGACTAAATCGAAATAAAATCATGTGTGATAAAATAATTCTAATAATAGGAAATGTATCGTAGTGTAGAATAAAAGGCAAAATATTAAGCTCTAGTAAACATGTTGCAAAACTAGTGTTGATATAAAGGAATGAAACATAATATTTAACAATATTAGCAGTATGGAACTCTACTTCAAAATATACCTACAGCTATACCTATTGATCCAACAAATAAGTATATTTAGAGAGGGTAGTCTAAGAACTCAGTGACAAAATAAAACAAAAGAAGTAGGGATAATATAAGAATAGCGTAAGATGTTATCAGTAGTTAAATATAGGAAAATTGACCGTTATCTTTAAATCTTACTGAACCTCCAATGTCCCAATATTCATGTTTATTAAAATGATGTAAGCAACAATTTCATATGGTTCAACATTCAGTCAATAAAAAAATGTAAGCAGATACTTTCATATAAAATTTCCTTACCCACGAAAACTCCTTCGAGCTTTTAATTCCTTAAAAGTAAAATTTAAAATTGTAATTCCTTGCTCACACGCAGCCTCAGGCGTTTTATATCTAAACAACCGGTCCCCAGTCATATTAAAAACGTTGTTTCCAATGAAGACATAA
>DVXP01001329.1:0-15417 GCA_018235645.1 Junonia grisea | reverse complement strand
CATATTAATTTTTTAACTATTTATTTTATAGACAGCCCTAAATAAACGCGAGCGAAGCCGCGGGTAACAGCTAGTGTTATAATAAATACGCAAGTTATTAGATATATTTTTTATCCAGCAACCCTAAGCTCTCAGAGAAAAATTAAATGTTATACAATATTAGCTTCATCTTTTCCTGTAGTTAATTTTATTTTGAATGGTTGTCAATCAGTTCAGTCCGTATCTCTTTATCTATGGAGATTCCTTTTCTAAAAATAAATTTAAATATTATCTTATATTTTAATTGCGTACCTATTTATAGATAAAAGGTATATTCAAATTCAAATAAAAAAGTGTTTAATTTCATTCAAAGCTAAACATTTTATTTTACAGATTCAAAAAAGCTCGAATCTAGGCCCAGAAACAAGTTAAAATTAAAAAAAATTGGCATTGACAACTGTCAACTGTGACATCTTTCATATTTTGTTTTAGCCGGTTGTTTTGGTTTGAAAGAAACAATCAGCTATTAAATTAAGCAAATATTTAAATTATAATATTATCAAACTATAACCATAATCAAATATAAATATATGTTCAAAAGTAGTCTATTTAAATAACATGTTTTGATTGACTGAATAAATGTTTCACTATGCCGCAGATCTTTCAAGTTTTGAGGTGTTACAAGTGCTCCGTCTTCCAGGTAAAATATTTTAACAAAGAAAAAGAAACACAAACAGCATTAAAAATTAATATTATATATAGATTAAAAATGTATTAGATTCATTTAGGTTTAATTTTATTTATATTTTTTCTATAGGTACATCAAACAAGAAAAGACAACAAGTGGATATGTAAACTTTGTGGCGAAAAACAATCCGTTAAAAGACATTATGGCTTAGGAACGAGTAGAGACTGTAGAATACATGTTCAGAAACTAAATAAACTGAGAGGAGAAAAGGTAGAAACATCAATAAACACAATTGATTCAGAGGATAGCGAATATGACGAAGATGTAAACAATAGTATTACCAGTAATGTTAGTGACACGGAGACATCATTTAATGCCAGTAAAAAAAGTAAGTGGTCAGCATATATTGATAACATAGAACAAAACAATGAAATTAGTGAGCCAGAGTATCTTAACAATAAAGAAGTAGTTCTAGAAATACCTCAGAAGAGAAAAAGAAAGCACTGGCAGGTAAAATATTCAAAACATTCATTTGATAATGAGGAATCATCTAAAGCTAATGTAAGTGACAATTTGGAAAATGAAATTCACACAACAGCAATGGCTTCTATACAAGATTGTGGTTTTGATACTAAAAAATTTGACTATGAAACGCAAGAAGTTAAATCCAATGAAAAACCTCAAGTAGATAAAAATGTTTTAAAAGAAAATCAAAGACAACACTTTGTCCCACCAAAACTTACAACAGGATCAAAATGGGCACAATTCATTGACCCAGAGGGCTTAGATGAAAATGATGTTAAAAATACAGATAAAAACTGCGACAAACAACCTTTATTTTCATTATGTGATGATAGTGAGATAGATACAATATTGGATCTGTAACCTAGAGAAATTAAACAATTCAAAAATTCACTTACTTTTATTAATAAATTGATATACAGAACATCCCACATACTAAACATACTGTTCAGTTTACAAGTTTTAAGAAAATCTACTAGGCATTTAGCTACTAATATTTTATGTCTACATGATAACATCCTTATTTGTCACATGGCAACAACTTCATATCACTTTTTACTTCTAATAGATAAAACACACTACAGAGTACAGACATACTCGAAAAAACATTCAATAACTACCAAAAACTGGTTTTCACATGGTGTTTGAAGAAATTACAAAATTATACAGTCTGTTTAGAGCAATACAGCAAAATTATATTAATCTTACACATTTTAAATATTAAAATTGCTAAGGACTAATATTATGTATAATACTTTATGGTAGCAATTCAATAACTTGCAATAAATATCTAAGAGCTTTGTAGACAGAGAGTACTCAATAAAAGGATCTTACGAAAATCAGGGAAGACTGGATGTAGTACAGTATAATATAATTATGTATAATTGTATATATAACATTTTGTCTAAAAGGTACTATGAAATTTTTGTTTGACTTCTGAAAAATTTTATATAAGAAGTATACAGGCACAGTAAAAAGATTACTACAAGCACTATCTCAAGATAAATGTATGTATTTATTTGTAATGTAATAAGTAATGTAAATATACACTGATAATGTTTGATTACAATAGGAAGCCCTACATGATTCGATGTCACTTTACTAACAATACATAGCTTATAGCCTTATACTATTGTCATCTATTCAAACTTTTCTGCTTATTGTGCAGTGTCTGGTTTAACTTTGTATATGCTTCCGCTTGGTTTAAACACCAAGATACTTTGACAATTCCACATAAATATTTCTCAAATAAATTAAAACGACTAGAATGCCATCGTGTGTCGGCGCCGATGTATCTCCCTCGCTCTCGCATATCGTCGACCGTATCCGCCCGACCGCCATGATCTAAATTAGAATAATTAATGAGTATTATTTCATTTCCACATAAAATTGTACATAAGTCATAGAAATTTTAAATACAATATTAGTTATTATTTTATGTTTTTTAAAAACAGTATCATATTGTATTATACATAATTATGTATCCCAATGTTGGGCAACATCTCTTAAGAAGAAGAATTTGATTAGTCAATTTAAATAAACATTTTCAAAAATCTCATTCAAAAGTTTTCTTTTCTCATTATCTTTTACTTTTCTGCCAAGAATTAGCAAAATAATAAAAATAATTATTTATTTGTTCTAATGTATAAAAATTATTAAAAACATACCTTCCATTATATCCAAGAGATTCGCCTCCGTACATAAGGTCATCGTCGTATCGTCTACTTATATCCTCATTGCTCCCTATAACAAAAAAAAAAAGGAAATTATATATATATTCTTTATTGCACTAGAAAAGACATAACAGAAAATAACATAAGCAAAGGCGGACTTATTATATAAAAGAGATTTCTTCCAGTCAACCTATGGAGGTGAGTGAAAAGAGTCATTCAGCGGGCAATGTAGTGCAGACTAAAAGAAGATAGGTTAGGATAGACTAAAAGAAGATTATATCCAAGACTTAGGACAATTTTGCTGAAACATTTATATTTCTTGAATACGAACTAACCAGACAAATTCGAATGCGAATATCTTCTGCACGACGGGCCTCGACAATTCAGCAGTTGATGCAATTGATTATGGAAATATTCTTTCTCTGACGCCGTTAAATATTTCACTCGGTTCTGTGTTTCAAAAGGATCTGTAAAAAGTAGTTATTTGCATTGTGTTATTTATTTTATTCTTCGTCATCCAATTACGCTTTATCTTTTATACGCTATCTGTTCCTATGTTTTGAAAACTTTTCTCGACGTATTTTTTCTACAGATTTTACGCTTTAAATTAATGCACATAAGTAAATTTGCTAAGTTTTTCTGTATTTCTACAAAATATAAAAATTAAAATTATCAACAATAGTATAAAACATACCAATACGTAAATTGTAGTACGTTACTAGTCCAGTTACAAATTCGCAGTAAAGTAAGTTGTGGGTGGCGTTAATGGTTCTGACGCAGTTATACGTATTGTTGGAGGAGCTCATGCAGAAGCAGAAAGGTCCTGCAGTCCATAGCGGAGCGGTTCTCCAGTGGTCGTTGTCATGTCGGAAACAATTCATTCGTTCTGATTCACATAGCCTTTCCAATTCCGCCTGAAAATGTAACACTTAATAACAGCTTGTTGATTGTATTTAAAAATAATTTTGGACTTTTATACAAGTATTCTTGACTTTAAGGACTGTAGCAGTTATTTTACCTTCTTTTTCGCTTTTCTCAACTTCTTCCGCAGTCTCTGTTCCTTTAATTTCCTTCGTTCTTCTCTAGCTTTTTGGGCAGCTTCTAAGTAAGAATGGCCCATTTGCTTTATTTTACTGAAAAAAAAAATTAAAATTAGCCACACTTAAAAGTATATTATTACATTTGAAGGTGACAAGTAAAGACTTACCGATTTTCCTCACAGTAACATACATGCTGATCCTCGTTTTCAATAAATAAAGGATGTAGCCTCTTTTGAAACACATCTGGAGGTTTGCTAAATATGCCATTGTTATTGGAACTTCCTTTATTCGGATTTCTTTGTTCGTACTCTGATGCATCGAATCTTGTAGGTCCTAATGTACCGACAGTTGTCCTAGGTCTTGGGGTAGGCTTATTCGTGGTAGTATGTTGACTAACTGTCGTTATTGGTATTATTGTGCTTGTTTTATGAGCAGAAATAAGTTTATCTGCCGCTGAACTATAATAATGTAAGGTCGAGAAAAAGTCAACAGGTGTTGTTTTCCAATCACTCGATACTTGTGTTGGATTTTCATTAATTTTTGTTTCATTGGTGCTATAAACATCACTTAATTTTGAAAACTCAGTAGCTGTTACATCGTCAAAAACTGTAAAACTGTGTTGAGTACTTTTCTCTTCTATTAAATTTTGATCAAAGAAATTACCATCAGTGATAACTGTTGTAATTGGAGGTAATGGTAGATCTTCTACGTGGTAAGTTTGGTTTAATTCACCTTCACCTTGACCACTATCAGAAATATTAAGGGTTCTCATCGCTGATTCGGTTGATGTTTCATTTTTTAATTGCGTAAGAAAGACGTCGTCTCTAGTGTTAGCATTTACTGTTGGTATTATGTATTCATTTGATTGTCTAAACTTTTTATCGAACATCGTCCCATTCCTATGTTTGGCTTTTAATCTATGGAAACGATTTTTTCTAAAAGTCTCTTTAGTGTTATTTTCATGATTGATACTCTTATTGAGCAATTGATTACTTAGATTCGGTGGTGTTACTGTTTGTACCTCTACTGCAGGTTTGCTAATTTTTAAATGCCTCTTTATTTCTTTCAAGTCTTCTAATTTTGTTCTTAGCTGCCTTATTTGGTCTTCTAAGCTTAATCTATTTGTGTGCCATGCCTTTAAATCATTATAAATAACCTGTGAACAATTAACTGTTCCATCTTTTTCTATCTTACATTCTAGTGACGATTCATTATTATTCAACATTGGATCATTCCTTTGTTTATGTTTGTTATGGTTCCAATGTTGAGCTCTTCTTTTAATTCTCTTATGATCTATATTTTCTTTGGTACGTTCATAAGCCTTAAGAAATGCCTCAGTTTCTTTTATAAGTTTGTCTATATTGTTTACTATATTTCTATTTTCCGATTCATCAATAGGCTCGTTTTTGAAACTCAAATGACCAATGCTGGGATTCTCTTCGAGAATACTGTCAACGGTATCAGGTTCAAAAACATCGTTATTGATTGATCTTTTAGTTCTTGTACTATTATCCTTTTGGAATTCTACTGGTCGTCTAGCAATAGTACCATCAGTTTCCAACCTTGTATAAACGAGTCCACTTGGAGTAAAACAAGCACATTTTTTCGTGCTCATCTTTGGTTGTGTAGTGCTTATTTCTGGCTAAAATATTAATTACAAAATGTATAAGTATATATAGCGCTAAGAGCTTAAATTTAAACTGTGATTAATTAAATTTGAAATTACCTCATATTTGCATTTGTGTTTACGCCAACGCCCATTAACGAGCACACATTTCCATTTTCGTCCAATGGAGCAAGGAGCACGCAATTCAGCTTTAGAGCATTCAGCTGCTAGTCGAGCTGCCTTTCCGTTTACTAGACTAGTCTCAATTTCTGAAAAAATATTGCCATCAATGTATATTATCACGAGATTTTGATTGTCATCTGCTTATTGCTATGTTAGTATTTTTTTTATATTTTAGGTATAAAAATATACCTGAAGTGGTTAGATAATTAAGTTGATTAGTATTACTACCGGCATCTTCAGCATCCAAGACTTTTTCTAAGCTCGCTTCAAGTATTGGATTGTGACTTTCATTGGATATAAAAGGTTCCGCAGATTTATTAAGTGTGTCAGTTGCTTCTGCACTTTCCTAGAAACAAATAATTGAAATTTTATAAAACAATACATTATTTTGAAAATAAACTGGTCATCTATGATCACCTACGGACTAATCTGCTAATATCATTATTTCTTATATCAAGAATTGTCTTTTTTTATTTGAGCACATTAATGTTAGAAACTTTGTCCCATATATATATTTTATGATGCATGGGCTATTTATGAGGTATATTACAGCCTAAAAAATACAATCTACGATCAACAAAATCATAACTATGATAAGTGATTGGCCAAGTGCAAAAGTACTAAAATTAAACACAGATAAATCAAGGAAGATCATCTCGTTTAAAATAAAAACACACTCACAGTGTCATCATCATCATCATCGAGTTCCAAGAAGTCGTCTTCTGAATCATCATCAAAATCACCACTTTCCGAAGAACTATCTTGGGGTAGAGCAGTAGTGGATCTCTCGTTCATCTCTCGGCTATACTTTTGTGCGCGCAATCTTTCTTCCATTAAATGGGCTTGTGTTTCACGACGCCCAGAACTATTAAGAAATATGTATATTTTTAAGCTCATTTCAACGTTATATTAACACTTCCCGTCAACTTCAAGAATAATAGGAAATCATTCGTTTATTTGAGTAAAATTATTTCATGAAAACTTTTTCTTATTCTTACCTTTCGACAAGGAATGTGTCTGGCCAGTGTGCGGCAGCTGCTCGCCTTCGTCTTGGTTGCAGTAACGGCAGTAAAGATCGACCATCCATGTGAGCTGGCGGCTCTACCCCACCCATATCCAAAAATGTTGGCGCTAAGTCAATATTAAGCACTATATCGTCTACCCTAAAAATTAATCAAGTCGTTAAATTAAAAAAATATATCAAACAGTTTTATGACTCCAAGAATATCATTATATTAGCCACGTTTGAATACTTACACAGTACCAGGTTCGACTCCAGGGCCACGGACAAGAAACGGTACGCGTATATCGAACTCGAAGGGAAAGCTTTTGCCTTTAACCAGTCCGAACTGGCCCAGATGGTATCCATGATCCGATGTGTAGACTAGGTACGTGTTATCTAGCTCCCCAAGCGCTTTGAGCTCCTGATAAACTCGCTCCACTGCCTGCAATTTAAGCACTGATATGATCGACATTTGCCCACTGAGTTATAGCTTGCCCGGATCAAGATTCATCAAGAGGTTTGAACGAAATTCTCTTAGTTTGAACGTTGTACCTATTTATTTTAGTAATAGCGTAATATAAATCAATGCTAATGTAAAGGAAGACTTCTTTTGTTTTAACGCTGAACTTTAAATTGCAAAAGTATATTTTATGCATTAAAAAAGTCGGTTTGTTGAGGAAAATTATTGATTATATAAACTTTTTAAAATTAAAAATTAATACCATTCATCAAAACAAAATTTTAACTTTAAGTGATAATTAATCTATAATTTGCTAAAATTTTAATAGGTCAATTTTTGAACGTGATTGTAACTGACAATGTGAAAAATACCGATTTCTGTGTTTCATAAAGAAACTATTAACCTATTAACTAATAAATAAAAAATTGACTTTCATGAAGGACAAATTTTCTAAAGAATCACAATAATAAAATCGATTTAAAACACTCTTGTTATTATACATACCATATCGACACTTTGTAACGTCTGTAATCTTTTGGTCATTAGAAGATCCGTAAACTGTCTATGAATGGGCTTCATTTTCTCTGTTACTCGTAAAATCCATTGCTTGTCAGGGTTTGGAGCCATATCGTATGTTGGAGTGCTAAAAATAAAAATAAAAACTGTAAATCAATTCATTCATAATACTAATTTATTAGCATAAAATCCTAACAAGCAGATTAGCTCCAAATATAAGGTTATTTTATAAATTATATCATATTATGGCACCTAAGGGCCTTAGGCAAAGATACCAATGTAAGGGATTAAAATTTTTTTAAAACTAACTACGGTTATCCATACTAGTATTTTATATAAAAGTAAAGTCTTGTCTCCGCGGTCAACCTCACTAATTTTTAATATTTAACTGCATCAGGCGTTACATGAGGAAGACTGCTCGGGTGGTGAAGTGAAACGTGTATAAAACTGTGTACATGATACCAGACAGATTTATGTTGGTTTCGTGGATTATAGCAAAATAATTTTATGCTATGAGGATATCATCCAATCCCGCAAAGTAACTGATTCCATTAAATATTTTATACAAGAGATTGTCTGTCTGTCGTCTGGGAAGTTTTCACGCAAACACCGTTCAACTCTATCCACTCCACATCTGACCACAGGAGCGGAGCCGCGGGCAAAAACTAATGCTACAATATTTTAATATGGCAAGAAAGTAAGGAGTGTGTTGTAACTTGTAAGTAGGTACGCTTCACGTCGATAATATCTGTACATACATAGGTACCTCAAGAATAGAGGCCTTTCATGATTTAATATGTTCATTGACACGATAGAGAAACAATAGAGATGCAAATGCCTTAACCTCTGACCTATGTTCTTCATTCTCGGTATAAATTCCTTATCCCATATTATGCATATGATATTAAGATATTGATTGTCATTTTCCATGTATTTGTATTGCATCTTATTATTTAAATCGCCGGTGTTGTCGACAACTTTATAATGAAACCACAAAAAACATCTGACGGTATGTGACCGCAAAAAGGAACAAGGAATTAAGTTATGTTTTTTGCGCGTGGTGTAGAACAAAATGAAGGCAGTAAATAAAGCAATAGCCAAAAAAATAAATAATATGTTTCGACTTCTATAGATAGTGTATAATTAATATGACATATTAGAGACCGCAGTGATAAAATGTTACCGATATTTTTTTACAATAGAATTATAATTCATTTGAGTAACAAAAGCTCGACTACCAGTCGGTTGGTAACGAATGTGTGTTTTGATAGGTACTTGTGGTTACCAGATTTTTGGTTTGGCCAGTTTGTATATATTTAGTTTATCTGGCGTTGGGGTCGCACCACCATACTTTGGAAAACACCGTCATAAAGCTGTCGAACCAGATCATTACAACATAAATATGAAAATGATCGGCGAATTTTTGAAAGTAATCCTTACATATAATAAAAATGCAGATTAATACTCTTTTTGTTTAGATTCGCAAATTATAATAAGAACTCAAGCATACGTATTGCATGCGTGCATAAGATATAGGCACAAAGCCGCAGCCGCCTTGATATTGAATACGATGATTTTTATTATTTTCTTTATGTTTGAAATATAATGAATAAAAACTCTTTATGGGAAGTTTATTTTTTATTATTGTCGGCGCCTTACCCCCGGGGACAGGTTTGGCGACCACACAAAGCGCCGATAGTTGAATATTAAAGGAGCCGCAGTGGGTTCTGAGTTCGACACCGGTTATCGGCGCCGTATCGTCGCAAGATGTCGTGCCGCCGAATAAATGCGAATTAATATACTAATTAACAAACATATTTTAATTTAATAATAGGAAATTCGAGTGTAACTTATAAAAAGTATTTTAATTTATTACATGCGTAGGTATGTTGCAAAAATATTTTTCTAAAAATGTCATCTTCCTTTTACAATACAATGTAGTAACTATCTTCTTTAATGTGAACATAAACCTCCTCTTTTTTGACGTCGGTTAACAACGTCATCATTGATTTAAAGATATAATTAAGAACTAATAAGTTTTGCCATTTTGCATCCAGTTACATAACTGTATAACTAACTGCAGTGACGAAAATCTTCATAGAACGTAACTTACGGGCTTTAGCAATTGTGATACTATCTCTAGCGAAACCTTTAAGCTCTTGACTTCTTGATATTGAAAGTTTAATTTAACAATAATTTCTGCTTTAGCAAAAATTAACCAGACCAACTAACGCTTGACTTCAATAGCGTTAAGTTTGAAAATTCAAAATATAACAAAATAGGTATCTACCTATATTTTATCTTAAATTCGGGATTAATATTTTACCCACATGACATATCTGTAGTAGGTAACATCCTTAAAATAAAATAGCTCTTATATATTTTACTAACGTCCTTCCAAGACTAAGATAAGCTTTAAACGCTAATATAAGTCTTATTACAATATCAAAAAAATAATTTACGAAGCCGGACGATTTCAGTGCAATATTTTTTTCTCTTTTGATCCCGTCATTCATACGCCAATAACTATCATAAAACTTCTCGGTTTAATTACACGTATGGTCTGTTTTAACTGGAAAGGAGGGTTGAATGTAGATGCATGTCATATTTGATTAAATACTTGATAATTATTTGTTTTCTGACGGCTAACTAAATATATGATATTTAAAATCAAGTGGATTTATCACGCGTACAAATAACGCTTTTGTGCTCATATGTTTAAATCAATCAATTCAACATTTACTGTCAGAATTAAAAAATATAATGTTATTCTTTCGTTTTTTACTAAAATCCTCAACAAACTGCGACGTGATATTTATCTGAAATTAATGCTGATTTATATTAATTGATGTACTGCCGCTTATCTGACAAAAAAGCTTTTCAACTGTCGAAAAACCTTTTTGTTTCCACGTACTTAATTCACGTGTTTAAATACGCTTAAATACGCTGTTTCGGCATGTTAATTAGATATTAATGAGTTGTACAGATAACAATCAACACAACTTGTGTTACAAAACATATTTTAAACCTATTGTATATACAAAGCTTAATAAATAAATGCCAATTTTTCGTAAATGATTTTCCGTTCACTTTACAATACAATGTGAATTGAAGCGGCGGTGACAACTTTCTTCGCTCGAGGCGCATTTGAATTTCACAAGCAATAACAAAAGCCAGCTGCTACAATTTCTGTCGTCAGCATCCTGTCTTCACGAAATAGACTGTTTCCAAACGTGCGACTATTTGGGAATGGCGACAAATACAGAATATTAAATTCAACATCTCGAAATATGCAAACTTGAGTATTCAACTTATAAATCTTGTTTATAAAATGCCGCGTCTACTTTTATGTACCTACGTTTAAGTTTTCAGAGAGGACCAGATGAGAGAAAACTTTCTTGAGATGAAAACGACGTCGCGGGAAAAGTTTTTCATCTAATCGTTGTTCGCATAATGGAACATTTTTTTACACATTATAGTAGGTATATATATAACACTTCTTAATCAAATGAAGAGACAGTAAAATAGCTATACCTATACAAGAGACAACATCACGAAAGGATGCGAAACAAACGATCAAAACTTAATCAAATTAAAATCATGTTAAGTAAAAATTGTGTTTCAAATAAATTATAATACCCCGAAAAAAGCATAGCCCGTAATCCACGGCTAAATATTCTTATGAAACATAAATCAGCAGCAAGGCTGAGTGGCGGTAAAATTATTCAGGGCGTTCCGTAAAGTACGGAGTTGGGTACGCGAAATTTCCGAGTAGCGAAAAAACAAGGTCGGGCTCAAGGCTTTAACAGTTTTTATACGAACACATGGGTTCCGTGGATAATATGCGCCCCGACATCCAATTAAGAATCGATTTACGATAGCATCTAAAACATTTATGGATTTAATAAAGAAGTTTAAGATATATAATTGGCTAATGTAAGCAGTACCAATCCGACATTCAGGTTTATCGGAAACGATAAATTCCAAATTAGAATAAATTATGCTTCATGCATCTATTAATGCAATTATTTTGATATCTCTTCTTGATATAAATTGATTTAAATAAATGGAAATACCATAGCAACTCTATTGGCACGAGAGTCATCCAATCTGAAACATCAGCTATTATTTAGATAACTAGCCGCTGCTTACCATAAAAGTTACCTTAGTAGGTACGTACATCTTATTTATATAAAGCTAATTATATTTTATTTATTTAATAACCTCCGGTTAAGAAACGATTTGTGAACAATTAGAGTTCTTTTGGACACATCAGTTACAATGTAACGTAATTGCCGTCCCCGTATCATAATGTCTCAAATAAATGTCTCCAACGATGTGAAGGAACCCCACAAACAACTTCTTAAATATTTAAAGAGAAGTAAGATGGCCGCGACCGCAAAGAATTCGCGGCAATTAGTATTTTGTCGAAATGTTTAGAGAGCAAGTGGTCAAAGAACAAGACTGGTATTTTAAACGTGGTTCCGAATAAAGAAATAATTCAAATCATTTCACCTTCACCTCAGTACCTACAACATCTAGATTTTCTTTTCAATTACAAAATTCTTAGTTTGGTTTAGATTCCGGAACTATTTTATTTTATTTTTAAGTAGATGCTATAGTGCATATTATCTGACCTTATAATTGTATCTGACAGCTTAACCACAAGGATATCATACCTACACATTAATATAACTGTCTATCGTAATAATCCACAGTACACTTTTAATTACCCGTTCAGTGATTTAATATGCGGTACTCGAATGTTATCGTAATATATAAAGATTCAAGAACCCTTGCCTACGCAGCAGTCATCATTAAGTAATTATTCCACCACCACTTTAATACCTATTCTCATATAAACGGCATGAATAAATTCATTCTTTATTCTTCCTTGAATAAACATTATATTGACCCGTCCAAGTGAGAGAAATTTACGATAGGAATTATTTCTATAAAGTCTCCAAGGAACTAAAATAAAATGAGTGTAACTGTGATGTACTATCCTTTCAAACCTCGCTTAGGATAAGGCGTCTTATATTCCGTGGGTGGATAGAGTCGGGGTGAATGAATGACATTCCTAGCAGCTCCTCAGACTTGCAGGTATTTTTGAATGAGAATGCCGGTGACTTTCTGCATATTATGTGTAGGCATGGTGGTTCGTTAATACAGCCATCTCGTAGCTATCATTCTACGAGTCATGTTCTCTATCTTTTTATTGGAAAAACCATTACAGACTGTTTTATATAGCTTGTGTAACATAATTTAGCGAGGATAATGTTTTAATAGCATCTATTGCGTTTTGGTTAAAATTAATTTAAAGTCTATTTTATCAATCACTCCCGGAACCAGGATCTTAGGCGAAGTAGATTATTCTTTTATGGATTCTCTTGCAATAGGTATATTTGATACACTTACTTATATTATTTGTGTTTAAATTCATCTCGAGCTTGGCAGTGAAGGAAAACATCGTGAGGAAACCTCATGTAGGTTGATGCCGGAAGAATTTATGACACATGTATATCCACCAACCGGCAGTGGAGCAGCGTGGTGGATTAAGCTCCATACCTTCTCCCTAATAGGAGAAGAGGCCTATGTCCAGCAGTGGGATATGTACAGGCTGTGTTACGTTTTTTGCTACGATACACTTACTTAAAATAGGTTAATGTACTCACTGATGAGTTGTCACATTAAAGAAGAGATGAGAGAATTGAGGCGCCGAGTCTTCAGGTCCGTGGGGTGCCGGGAAAGACATCACGAGGAGAACAGGCTTCCTGGAGAACCTCCGCTTCGAAGCTCGAAGAAATGCTATAGAGTCGTTGGCTATTAAGTCCGGGTAATAATCCTGAAATGATATACGAGTATGAGTTGTTGAATCATAAAGTCTTTTATAATAAACGTCTACGGAACGATAAGATTAAATTATTAATAAATATTCTGTACTAAATTGTTTATTTTAAAGTTTAAGTAGAGTCTCTTTTTTGAAGTAATTAATATCCATTATATTAAATACTAGATAGATAGGGTAGACTACTAGTAGATAAGAAATAAAATTAGTATTATAAACATTCTTAACAGCAATCGGATAAAGACATAATTAACAGCTACACAATTATTATGGTGTATATTACATAAGAAATATTGATTTAAGTGCTTAAAGTCGATAGAACCAATTAAGCAAGCTATTGTTCAAAAGAACTAGTAGATATTACCCAAATAGTTAATTTTATTTACTGTTTACGATAATTCGAATCGTCAGGACTTTTAATGTCTCATGGAGCCACTTTGGGTAAGTGCCAAAATTAGTCATAATACGTAAAATCGTAAGACTTAAAATAAGAATATAATGAGACACTTTGTCATTATGAGAACGTTTTTCATGATATAACGGTTATATTTACTCGGTCGTGACGTGGCAGATAATAAAGGCGACCAAATTAAGAGATACGTTTTATCACGTATCTACAACCACGGAATAATGAATACTTTTTGGAACAATTGCAATTTGTATATTCTGTGAATTTTAAAATATGTGTCCATTTATTGCCATGTAATCGAAATATATGTTATACATGGAGCTTTGTCTGAAATTTATCTTGTGTTTTACGTCAATATGGCATAATCTTTAAATTAATTTGAAAGTTTAGGTTTTGTAGGTAACTTGAAAAACCTTATTACATAGTGTTTAAATATATTCTAACAAATAATATTTATTTGTTAGAATACATACATATTTACCTAATTTTACATCATTTTCTTAAATCAATTATTAGGTACAGATCACGCAGAAGTAGAGGCGTTCAAAAGATGGTTTAACACACTTTATTAGGTAATAATTAATAATCGAAGCAAATGTACACAATATTTTCATTTATAAAGATAATTCACGAAACAACGCAAAAATACTAATAATACTATTAATATAATATAGTACCTACAGGAAATGTTATGAATTCCCAGTGAATTGACGAAAATATATCTCTATTTTCTTTTCCATCGAAGAAGACGCAAGTAGCAAAAAATATATTAGGTAATCTTTTAACGTACTTACCTACTCATATTTATACATTATTCTTAGAACGTTTAATAACTTCAATATCTTAACTTAATTGCTTTCAGTTGTGCCAAGTGAGCGCTTAATAACAAATTATTGCTAACTTAATTTCAGATATAAATACACAACAGTTGAAAAGTTTTACTTTTTGCGATGAAGAAAATATTAAATAGAATAATATTTTGTTTAGGTTTTATTATTCTAAATGAAATATGCCAAGACAACAAAATCAAAAACAAGACTTTGTCTGCAGTATATTGACGAAAGTATGACAATTATGTTCATATTTAATTTTATCTTTAGGTGGCTTGTTGTGCCCTTCCTATTTATTATTTTTTCCTTTGATTAAGCTTAAAAAAGCCTAATACGTATTTTTTTAATGAAGTCGAACGGCAATCGAGGAACTCTACAACGATTTACCGAAGTTACATTGAATTTGGGCTTCATTCATTTGTATCAATGAGAACTTAATACTTTACTTTTCACTAAACTTTTGAAGTCGGTATTTTTTTTTAATTACTTGTTATTTATATTACTAGCTGACCCGGCGAACTTTGTTCCGCCTTAATGGTAATAAATAAGCAGAATTTTTTATTGATTTATCGACGATTTGATATCTTACAAATATCAAATTGTCATTCATACGTCATTACATAGCTGTCATTTGCGTTTTCTTATTCCAAGTCTGATTCT
>DVXP01001328.1:0-15419 GCA_018235645.1 Junonia grisea | reverse complement strand
TAAGTGCGTCCATGGATATTTGCAACAACAGAGGTGCAACGAATGCGTTGACGGCCTTTTAGGCGGAATGGATTGGGACTGGATGGGGAAGGGGTGGGGAATTGGTCCTCGGGTAACCGCACGCAGCGAAACACGACGCAAGCGTCATTTTACGCCGGTTTTCAGATTTCGAAAGATTCTAGTACTTAGAATGTGGAAACTTAATGCTTGCCATTTCGCTTCCTCAGAATAACAGATAACAGCATAACAGGTATATCGATCTCCATTTTTTCCCCTAAAGATATTAGAATGCATCAATCTCCAACAAAGATCCTTAATCAAATTACGAGTAATTGCCGTGCCGATAAAGTAAAATGTGCCGAATAAATTTTGCCGTTATTTCAAATTAAGGGCGAAGTTTAATTAAAATAACTTATTACAAGTTCTCGCTTACATAACGAAGTAGACGTTAATTACAATTGTACCGTTTATTCAAATGTAAATACAAACACGTTTCATGCTTATTTGTTAACAATTTATATGCAAATATGTCGAATGACTGAAATTCTGTTTCAATATTTGTGATCCACATCCATAATAGAAACGATATTTTTAAGTACGTTATTGTGTAGACGTACTGTCTAATTTAGAATTGCTAATTTATTGATGATTTTCTATCTAAACCTTAATCGTAATTTTTGGTCTGTGATTCTCTGTATTTAAAAAAAATATTGAGCCAAATTAAGGACAACTTATTGATTTGCACTTTGTTGGCTCAATATTTTTTTAGGCGACCTCCGTGGCGCAGCGGTCAACACGCCTGCCTGCGACATGGAGGCCCTGTGTTCGATCCCCGGCTAGGTCATGATAGAAAACGATATTTTCCTGATTGGCCTGGGTCTTGGATATTTATCTATATATGTATTATAAATATAGTAGTAGTATCGTTGAGTTAGTATCCTATAACACAAGTCTCGAACTTACTTTGGAGCTAGCTCAATTTGTGTGATTTTTCCGTATATATTTATTTTATTAAAAAACAAACATTCTGGCACCCCTCATTTTAAACCCAAAAAAGTAACCTTTAAAATAGCATGTAATATACTACAAGTGATAAACCATTGTTAAATTACAAGCCCCATTGGACCATAGAATGTCCTACATATCGTATGCGATTGTCGTTACTTAGTTAAATTAAAAAGATAAGCCTCTCATTAGTGAAATGGAAACATAAAAGTTGCCTTTGCTATTACCCTCGTCAACATGTTCGTATGAAACCTCAATTATCCATGACATGTGGAATTTCGACGAAGAATTAGTTTTCCATTCGAGAATCCCAATTAAAAGTTGAAAAGTTATCTTGCGGATAAAATATAATATAAAAATACGTTGCTCGTTTTTGAAACTACTTCAAAAAAGGAGCATGTTTTAATTTTTACTGTATTTTTCATATAAAATTGCGGAAGTCTGATGTAATTTTCTGTGAAACAATAAATACATTATTACTTTTGGAATGACTACCATAATATTTGAGAAACTGTTTCGATCTTCTTCCTGTTGACCCCATTCACCACATCTATTAATCTCTATCATGTCTTCCTTATAAAATGTGACGTTGGCGAAATAGAAAAGCTTTTATTAGAAATAAAAGTCCTTAAATGATGTCTATACATCTTTCTATATCTTTAAGATTTAAAAATGATTTCGTGTTTGTTTTGATAATTATGTGATGATATTATAAAAAAAGTGTAATTGGTAGCTTCTGGTACCAATAGTAGATACATAGGATACACTGCACGCAGAAAAATTTCCAGATGTTTAATAGAGACCTAAGCAATGGCCCGTCTAGAGTCTGAAAAAAGTCAATATGAAAAGTCTACAATCAGCTCTTTTAGGCGTTTAGATGGTCAGTGGTCTAGCTTAAGTAAAGAGTAGCTTATATTAGGAACATTACTTCAGTCTTCTATGTTTCTGATTTCATAGTTAAAACTACTGCAATTCTTAGTTAAAATTATACATTTATCCTTCGTTACATTTAATTTATGGATAAAGGTCTAGAATTGTTGGTTTTATTATTACAAAAGTACCTAAAGAGTTTCTTGTGAGCTCTCGTTGTCAGCGAAATAATAAAACCAGCTCGAAACTTCTGCCGAATTCGTAGTTCTTTGTAACTTTCAATTTGAATTTGTGCTAGTTTGCTCTTTGCGGACGGCCTTTTCATTTAGAATTTCTATTTTTACTACGAATTATGGTCGGTGAAGTGAATATTTTTATTACCAACGCTTGGTTTTCAATGTAAAGTTTTAATTATAATTTTTATCGTACACCTTACATACGTAAATTTGTGTAATATTTTATATATTTTTACTACAGTATCAAATATATTTACCATAGTTTTGTAACATTTTCTTAATTATCATTGCGTAGCCAATTGTAAAAATGTTGCTTTTATTATTATAATACCAGGAACTGATAAACTTTCTAACAATTTTGTGCGTAAGATAACAGACCATTAGTGTTCCAATAATAAACAACTAACTTCAACTTTAGGGGCAAATTAAGTAGGAAATTGGAGCCGTAATTTGCTAAACTTTGCCTCTGCGAATAGATCAATATCGAACTTATTATTAAACTTACTTATTAAGTTATTAGAAAGACGATATGACAACTAATCTGCTCCATTTCTTACATCTGGGAACTGTCTCATTAAAATGTAATGTGTTCTTCTTCTCCAGATGCATGTGTCTACACTGGTACAACGTGAAGCTGCGCGAAGAGTACGATGAAAGGGTTCGATCAAACCAGAAGAACTGCGTGAGCGTGGTGGAGAGCCACCACGACCATGAACATGGCCACAAGGAAGCCAGGCCCAAGCTGAAACCACAGGCCAGCGTCCAGGACGTCGACCTCATCAAACAGCCTTCCGTAGCCAGCGATACTTAAACCCTGACCATTCTAGAAATATTAGTACTATGTGTCGTACCATTCTTAAGACGAGATTGTGAGACCAAGAGAAGATCTATATCCATAGTATTGTGAAGCTAAGACCATACTTATCAATCGACTAAATCTCTTAGCTGTTCGTTGACTTGTTTCAATTGATCAACCTTTATGCCTACTTGAAATCTGATTGCAAGTATTGTTCTAGCTTTAGAAGATGTCTTTTCTTGGTCACGCAGTGCTCATTCGTTCTTTTATATATAAGTATAAGCGTGTAACGATATCGCTACAATTTTAAACATTCGCCTATCACCACTTTTACAGAGCATTCTATTTCGTCGAGCGATGGTTTAGTCGCGAGAAAAACTTTGAACTTTTTCGATTCTCGATTATTTTATCGGTGGATTTTTAATCGATAAATGTTAATTAGACTTCGACGTTACTATCGATTTTATGAAATCTACAACGTATGAGTGATTTTCATGACTTTTACACCTAGGATTCGTTCAACGATTATTACTGACAGAAGATGCTCAAATCGTATTGTTCTCAACGACTTGAAGTTATAGCGATGTCGTAATTATTTAGCGTTTGAGGTTTCCCGGCGCGAGTTCTTTCCAATCGGAGTACTTTTAGTACCTTTATATACATTTTCACTCGATTCCTCTGAAGGATTAGTGTTTATTTCTTACTCTATAAACCATTCAGCTGGATTATCTGAACGGTTTTTTTTAATACGTACTTATTATGTACTTATGTTGTCTAGTTCTTTACTTAGTTTAAATGTTAGTCAATATCTGCATTTCGACGTGTGCAAACGTGTTATCTAGAACGTTTAAACGATTTCGTGTTTGACTTTCTACATTGTAAAATTTATTTGTAAGATCTATTTACTTGTCAGTGTTATTTATCTATCTGTATATAATTAAGTGCTCGTCACATATCATTTTTATTAGACCTGACCTCGTCTCGTTTAACACGTATCAATATCATTGATTTCGACATCAAACCATCATAACGTTCTCATATTTTACGATATTACGTTAAATATAATATTTTTGAAGATTTTACAATTGAGATATCCCTTTATATATTTGCTTTAGATAAATCTATTACATATATTATACATATTACGAAAATTAAAAAAATCTATATTGAAAATGTTATTGTTTTAAGTAGCTTTAATACATTTAAAATTTTCAATTAAATGAGCATAGCAATTGACCTCAAACTGGAGTAAGATTCATTCTAAATCCTTACCGTCCGTATCAACCGAAACATATTAATAGCGCTCAATAGAAAATATGGCAAAATTTTATCAAAATTAAACTCGTTTGAGAAAATAGGGCTGCTAACCAGTTTTCCTCTAAATTATATCCAATTTCCTTTTGGAACTAGATAATCTCTTTATGCAGTACTGACTATCGAAAAACTTACAAAAACAGTATCATCTGGAATTCTTAGCTCAAGATTTTGAACTTTCAAAAATTTTCCGTACCTTCTCTTCTTAATTGTTGGCAGCCCTAAACGAGTAAACTATTAGTAACACATGCTTAAGGCCATGTTGTCCTAGTACCGTGCAGATGAAAATTTTACAAGAGCTTAATGGAAATTATGTATTTTTATAGCATTTACTTTAAAAATGTTATTTATAGAAATCTCACAATTTTACATTTATTTAGAATCTTCCTTGTATTTTTCAGTTGACAATATTTTCTCCACCGACTCCATCTAAAAAAAATATACCTTTCAATATTATTAAACGAAAAAAAAGCGTAAAGTCGGCATCTTTACCAAAAAAAAACTATATCAACTTTAATGAATCCGATAAGGAGTATACACTTTTGAATAAGTACTATATACTTAATTGAAATAAGATAAATTAAGCATTTCACCAATATCGTTATAATCACAATGTTTACTACAACTTACGAGTACTTTAGCTATTGGTGTTTAGATGTTGTCCTCGGTGTTAATATTACACTACTGATGTAGACCAATATTACTTAATGTTAAAATAATTATCGTGTATGACGTGTTAGGGTACTTCAGATTTATTAATTACTTTCCATTCTATTCTATAGCTTGTATAATTTGACGTAGATGCTGTTTTCGTTTCAAGAGATTGTGAATAATGAAAATTTTAAATCTTAAAGAGACTGAGAAGTGTTCTAAAGTATTCAGAGATATAATTTTAAACACTTTTTGATATATTTTCTGTATTCGCGTATGGTTTTCAACATTAGTACCCCCCCTATTTACAATTGATTTGTTACATAAAATGGTAAAATAGTCATTAGAGTAAACGTCACACAGTTGGTGGTTTTTGAACAAAAAATGAAAATTATAATTTTTGGGTCCAAGAATTGGTCCACGGGAAATTATTTATAATATTCCAAAACGAAAATTTCACTTGCAAACAGAGGAGAACGACTAATATTTTTGTGTGTATCGTAGAGATTATGGCTGAAGACATTTTGCATGATTCAAAATTATAATTTACTTTTTTTACTGTTAAATCTTTTAAATAATTTTTAGTAAATGTTGCATTAAAATAATTTCTTATAATGTGTAACTTAATTTTATAAGTATTCCATGTTTGTCAACTTTAGTATAAGTTATTGATGTTTATTGTACATTAATCTAGTCATATTTTCTTACCAAAGAAATTCTTTTTTATTTTTAAAAAAATATTACTTAATCTTAATTCGTTGCATTTTAAATGAAACATAAGCTCGTCACGTAATATGTATAAAGAACATAAGAATTTTAAAATTCATATCGTAAAAATATTAAAAAATATCAAACGTACAATTAATCTTTAAAAATAAAATGTGTTATATCATAAGCTTAAATATTTACTTTTTTTTGCAATAATAAAAAAAAACTATTCATCAAAATATTAAACTGAAAATGCGATTTTTAAATAAATTTGCTTATTTTCAATTTGCCGTGCCAAAATATAGTTGACACAGTTCAACTGATTTACGTGCCCAAATTATAAAACTTTACAAAATAATTTACCAAATGTAATGCAAAAATAAATAATGAATTAAATAAATTGGGCAGCTAAGAAAACAATGCTGTAGAAAAGCGTAAATTTTACCCAAAACCATTTACCGGTAACTTTTATTATCGACATAGTTAAGTTAGTATTTAATTTTTGTCAGTAGATTTAAATTTACCTTAGTTAGAATTATTTTTAAATCTATATACTTTAGTTATAGATTTATAAAAAAAGGGAAAGCAGAAATAAATATTCGCATGATGTTTGTTCGCTTATATAAGAAGCTTTGATTTGTGCCAAGTAGATAGCGGATTCCTTTATAAATGTTAGTTTTATTTGACGTGGATTTCACATACTCAGTCATCCACGCAGCCTTGTAACTTCTGATTAGATTAAGGCCATGGCAGATGCTAGGGAGGAGGGGACTTGACTAACGGTGGATCCGGAATTTTGGTTTGAATGATAAAGGAAATAATTTATCTGTAACGAACCCATGTCGTCATTGGAAAGCCAAAAATACTTAAGCGTCACGGTAACCGTGGCGATATGTAGGTATTGGTTAAGGGTTGCCAATCGTTCTGTTTTCCCAGAACGTGGAAAGTCAACATAAAAAAATCTAGCCCGCTGCGCTACAGTCCTTGCGCTTAATTGTCCGGATCTTTCAATTCAAATTCTAGATTCTTTTATTTTGTGGGCAACCCTATATTTAAGAGGGAGCTCGTCAATACCCCTCCCCCTAGGTCTGCTAGTGGCCACGTGTAAACGGTAGCAGTAGTGTGTCAAGTGGAGATCCTTCTAAGTACCGAACATTCCACGCTTTGTATGTATCGAAATTACGCCAAACGATTTTATTGATGAACATGCATTGAATTATTAAGTGTCTAGGATAGATAATGTATTATCATAAATGTGTTATTAATGTTTAATCTACGCTGTACGTCATTTTCAGTTGATTTTAAAATATATGTTTGGAATAAGTTTCGGAACGTAAAACGAGTTGTGAGTGGAAAATACCTGAGTTGAAAGTTGATTCAAAAGATGGTTTTAAAAACGTTTCGAGACTTATTCCAGAGACCCTATCATCCTATACCTAAGCTCTGTTCACTGTGATAAAGTAATATTTGTAAGAATTTTTAATAGTAAAAGAAAATGTACACGTTCTCTGTCATTTGGAGCGTTCAGAAATTAAATCAAACAATATTCTTAGTGACGTAAACGTTAAAATTATTTATAAATAATATCACAGTGAATCAAATCCATCTCATACGAATCTTTCATCCTGTTTATTTATTATTTTCATTTGTACGGTGCGCCCGTTGGGAAGCTTCGTGTTTTAGATTTAATATTACGCATTATTTTGTACGAAGACCCCAACGGGTGCATTGCATAGATTTACCTTTACAGTTGAAATGAAGTTTTTTATATTCGTATATCGAAGTATTTTAATTTTAATTACGACTGTACTGTTTTATATCTCATATATTTTATACCGATGTCTCTAAATAAAATGTGAACGGAAAATTGTTGGTGATTTCATTTTACTTATTTTAACCTATGGATCGTATTTTATATTATTAGTCTTAAAATTCATGCAATCAAGTACCAGTGCTCCTAGAATTCATTTTCAAGGAATTATATAAAGACGTTTTCTATCGATTTCCTTCCATACATTTAGATTAAAATCGCCTCTAAAAATTTTAATAAAAGTGGGTACTACACATTGCACTACCACTCTAGTACTTTTTACTGCGTTGCTACTTGTCAATGTATGCAAAAATTGTCATAGAATACTGAAACAATATTGCAAAATTTATGAGTTTTTCCTTGGTTTTTATAGTAACCACTAATTTTATTCCAAATTTGAAGTTGCTATATCTGTTAAAAGTGGAAATTTGACGATCTGTCTGCTTTAGAATTTTGACGATTGTCAGCCAGAGAGTGACAAAATAGCAAATTTTGACTAGTTACAATTCGTAAACTAATCATTTAAATTGAATCAAAAATTTAAAAATAGGTAGATACCGTATTTATACAATGCTTGCTTGGTTACTCAAAATTCGACCTTCGAGTAGCTTCGAGAAAAGATAGATACGGTCATATCGCTCTTTTTTTGCTCGACTTGGCAAGGGCACAGCCGTGCCCCCTAATAAACGATAGTGCCACAACAACCGTACAACCGTGCCCGCAATAGACAATTTAAACACATTTTCGCCATCTATCTGTAAAATGAAAAAATATTATTTGAGAAATGCGGGCTTGATGGATGTAAAGCAAGCCTATAAGCATGTAGTTCCTCAATTAATCGATAGATGGCAGAATGTACAATATTATTTTAACTTTTTAAATTTAAATTAATGTGATCATAAAATTTAAATAATTACTTTAAAAAAATAATTCATATTTTATGAAAACAAATAAATAAAAACATAAATTGTACAAGCGATAACGCCATCTATGAAAGATTAAACGAAACAAAGTATCGTTACTGGTGTTAACATTATTGTCAAATAGTATACATAAAATACCGATAGATGGAATTACTTGTACCATTTTAAAATGAATTCACTTTTGAACCGACTTTAAAAAAAGGAGGCAGCTTCTCAATTAAATTGAGAATTTTAACTAACGTATTATTTATGGTCAAAATTTGAAAATAATACTTTATAAACCACAAAAATAATAATATTTTCTGTTGCTCATGTTTTCTAATTTTTTCTAAGTTTTTATTTTTTCTTTGATCAATAGTAAATCCAGGAGTAACAGGTGTGAGGGATGGCTTGATTTAGATCAAATTTTGTTTGAGGACGATGAAATATTGTGTGAGAATTTGAAATAAGCTCAAACTTCTGCTTATCGGCCATTTACTTTGGAACAGACGATTGCATTTCAATAGACATCACATAGAGATGAGATATAAAATGGATATTAAAGATTAAATGCTTTACCACACCTAAAAATAGTCACAATGTCTACGAATATGATTTTTAGAAAATAGATTGACAAAAAACGTTTTTCTTTTGGCGTGCATGCGCGTTGAATTGCAAGAAGGAACGCAAGCTGTTACTTTATAAAACAGTCTTCTTTGTATACTCTTCATTATGTTCATTTAGTAAGGCCATGATAATTTTCTACTAGATGACTCCACATATTTACAAGTAGTAGAAATTCTCACCACCATCACTGTTATGATCGGAGTTTTAGTATTAGTAATATAATTATTTGTCTGTTTTTACTGAACGATAAACTCAATGATAAAAAGCCTTATGATTCGTAAGAATTTTTTTATAATTGACCCTTCGTTGGAAGATATCAGGATATAATATAATGTTTAATGACTGATCTTCTTTAAGGAAGTCAGGACTACTTCAAAGTAGCTAAATACTTAACTAGCTACTAAATTTATAATTTACGAGTAGCGTAAAAAGTTAAATAACTTTTACTAACAAATATAAAAATAGTAAAGGTCTTTTGTCAGGCCTTTTTATCTGCCAGAAAAGCAAAAGTCAACTAGAAATGCAATAGCAAGACGCTATTGCCGTTTGTACGTCGTTAAGTTCTTAATTCCAACTTACAACTTGGCACGAAGACGTAATTATGAGTAGGTAGGATTTTAATTGGGAAGCCGTGGAAATCTTAGTATAACAACTCTTTTTGAAGTCATTCTTTAGGAATGAAAACTATTATAAAATTAAGCTTTAGGCCTAAAGTAAACCTTTATTGGAAAGAAATATGTAACATCGTTTATTGATTTTTAACCACTTCTTGAATTTTCTGACTCTATAATTTTAAATGTTGCAGATTTTTTTACTAAAATGCGATATGGAATTAATGTTTTTTTTAAAGTGTGATGTATTTTAAAATATAAGATTTGGTAGCGCTAGCATCAAAGTAGAAATCTTTAGACTAGTTCTCTAGATATTGTCTACATCATGACTTTCTCTCTGGTTTCTAGACTTCATATGCCTATGAACTAGAACCAAAAAGCTGCATAAACATTAAGATTTTATTATTTATTATCTATGACTGATCAATCTATGTAAATAAAAAACATCATAGTAAAATCAGTATTTATATTGAGATTTAGTATGAGATGTAGTTCATGTAGTATGTGTACGTATGTATGTAAGTATGATCTTAACTAAATAAGGTACAATTTGTTGATATCTCGCACGGTAGACATTTTTAACCGACTTAAAAAAGGAGAAGGTGATTAATTCTACGTAGGTATACCTATTTTGTTGTTTATCACATCAAAATATTATCATTTAAAAACTGTTTTGATAATCCTTTTTATCCTTTTCATATTTCAAAAAGGAATACTTTCAGATTGATCCAATTTCAGATCCATAGATTTTTCAAAATTTAGGTAATTTTTAAGTTACCGACTTAAAATTTTGCATGTCCAGACTTAGACAATCGACTGTTGTTCCTAATTGCCTATTGCCTTTAAAAAAAAAATTATTACTTTACTAGTAGACAGAATACCCATTGTTTTGTACCTACATATATGTTATATCGCCAATTCCGGAGTCTGCATGTAAAAGCCAGTTTCGTCGAGAAACTTCTACAGCGATGAGGATAACAAAGACTAGAATTTAAGAGTAGACTTTTGAAATAACCTTAAATATTTAAACAAACATAAACCTTTATATACAGGTACCAGTAACCTTATCCCTAATAGAAGAGGTCTATGCCCAGCAGGGATATGTACAGGTACTACCTCAGACCTCAGTAGTCAGTAGGGTCCAACTAAGCCTGGTATTCGACTGTGCCGAGTGAACATTCCCTTGTGTAATTTGTAACCATCCATATTTGTAATATTATTATGATAACGCATTTTTGTAATGTAAGAATAGCGGAGTCGTTCAACAGCCCTACCAGCGAAAACACGCGTTATATATTGATTCGCAGTTTTATTCATATCCTAAGTAAGGTATATGACCATTGCATAAAATTTCTTTGTTAGGGTTCATAAAGCTAATAGGTAGGTATTAGCGTTAACTATAGCAAATTTCATTCTCCACCTTTCGCAAAATTTACCTAAGAGAAGAAAGGTGTTTAGTAAACATTTTCACCTAAAATATTTTTGTAAATTATTACGTAACCTCTATGAAAAAAGGGGTTAGGGGTTACAGAAAAACGTCACGTCACGAGGGGGAAGGAGGTTCTAAATTCTTCAAAAATATTTGAATGACTCCTAAGAATAAATATTGAAATGTTATAATTGAAGCAAAACTATTTCTTACCTTTTGTTAAAAAGTATTGCAACAAAGTAACAATCAAGAATAACTGTTAAAAATTAAATCAGTGCTCGGGTTAGGTCTGCAACTCTGTAGGTACCTACTTTAAACTTAAAAAGTTAAAAACCTGTCGTAACCGTTATGTTAATTCTTTTATCGGTTATTTTGTTCGTTTTGCAACGATACCGTTTTTATGTTAACTGTGGTGGGTAATTAAAAGTAATTTAGTATTTTTAACAAATATATTTCAACTTAAAAACAATTTTAAATACATGTATTGAATTTGCTGGTTGGATATAGGTATCTCTTGTATTCTTGCATACCTAAATCTGAAGCTTTTTTTTACACAGGTAAAAATGTTAATCTCAGAAAATTCAAATCCAAATTCATTAGGTAAGTATTTATTAATATGCGGTATGCCTTTTATAGATTTAGTTCTAGACAGAATAATATCACACTTCGTTTTATATGAACTGAATAGTAACCATGAAGACAGGCAAAAAAATGGACATGGACAGGCATGGACGAAACCACGAAGCAAAAATAGTTAGTCTTAGATATTTTATTTTTTCCTAATTATTTTAAAAGCGAACGTTTGTAAGTTTGTTTGTTCTTTCACGGCAAAACGGCTGAACCGATTTGGCTGAAAGTTAAAATTATGATGGCTTATACCTTTGATTAGGCCATAGGCTGCATTTTGTCCTGAATAATTCAAAGTTACCGCAGAAATACACAATCATTATTAGGCACGAACGAAGTGAAGAACAGCAGCTAGTAAGAAACACAACTAGACGACTAAATGGTCGTTGAAGAGAATTCAAATAGCTGTACTGGGCGAGTAAAGACAAATAACGTAACGCAGTTTGGGGGGAGGGGGGGTCTTGAAAACGTTATGACGCGTTACAGGGTAGGGAGGGGGTATTACAACGCGTTACGTAACAACATAATTGTGATTTTTGGATGAAAATGGTCTCGAAAATAATTTTAGTGTCCATTTTCACTAAAATATTTTGGTAAAATGTTACGTAACAACTAGGGGGAGGGGTATAGAAATTCGTTAAAAACGGGGTCTAAAATCTTAAAAATTGTGTTACGTAATACTTGTAAGACCCCTAAGTCTAAAAGGATCAGGTTTTATTAAAAGGAAATAGCTAAGTTTTATTGATGGATGGTCTTCACTGCAAAGTGCAAGCGCAGACTTTGTAGCCTCGCATTTTCTGTCAGTCATAAATCTAAATCGAGTCTGCAAGCTTTGATGTAGAGAACTGTGTCAAACAAACCGCAGATAAAATAAACGCGTTACATCAACACTACAAGACACCTATTTAATGTGACGCAAAAAAGAAACATTTCTTTTATTCCTTGCGTTATTTCAATAGACTTATTAGCTTGAATAGTTGAATAAAACATTTTTTTCTTTTCAATCTAGTCTGGAAATACATTTGGCAATATGTAATAAATTAATGTTACGCTAAGATAACGCTATGAATAAAATCTAATTTAGGCGACAATAGTTCCGTCGGCAGTTAAATAACTCGGTCTCATAGAAAAAGAAATGGACAACTCCAAAGCAAATAATGGTCATTTTGTTGAGTTATCACTGGTACACTTGATTTTGTCACATTCTTTTTATTTGAATTGTTTTAAAGTTCTTAATCAAGTGAAGTTTCATTAAAACGATAAAAAAAACAACCAAAATACTCAATAGAAACGGCAATAAAAAGACAAAGTTAACTCAAACACTTTATAAACTAGAAATTCGGACATTGTTTTTATTTCGTTTGTTTAATAACTAACACAAAAAGGAACACTTCGATTTTCGCTCCTAGTAACTTCACAATTTACAATTTACGTTCGAAAGTTTTTATACGGCGCTCGCCGGCGACTGGCGGGCGGCGGTGCACAACCCAAACAAAATAGGCGCGGAGCGGCAACGCCGCGCTGAATCGATCCCTCCCGCCGCGCTACGGACAGGTTTTACTTCATAGTGAAGCACTAAAGCGCTTAATTACCGTAAATTACCGATTTCTTCTCTAATTTTGAAATTTAATCGTTATGCGCTGTAATTGCTGTTTGTGCTAACAAGATCGAAATGTTTATTAATTATGTTTTTTTTTCATAAATAAATAATGTTAAAAAAAAATTAAAATTGTTCTATGAAATTTTGCCTACAATAGATTACCTGTCAGTCTTACTCTGTCAGTGTAGGTTCAATTATTTTGGTTAGCCCATTTGTTTGAGAAGTTTATTATCAGTTCTTCATACAAACTTTCATTCTCTAGGAATCTAGGTCCTATAGAACCTATATGTGTATCAAAATTTATAAAACCTTTTTAACGGTTTTAGCCAGAAAAGGTAGAAAATAGTCAAACTGACGAGTCATTAAAAATATGCACCTAATTATCGTACTTATAAGGAAACTGATTAACATTTTAGTTTTTGTTAATACGAATATTGTATTTTCATAACGTTTGAATGCTAAAATCTTATTAATTTATCAACATTGTAACTTGCAATGTTTTTTCGCCATAGTATAGTATCACGCGATCACATAATATTTAACGTTAACCAGAATTATCAAGTTGCATTATATTCATCGATTGCCCGCACGATATTCTATGAAATATATGCAAGAAGTCTCAGGAATAATTACGGTACATACATATTAATAAATGAAAAAAATATCAGAATAATTTAATTAAAGTTAACTTGTCGATTTATATTTTGCATTTACATTGTATTTTTGCATTTACATTGTATTATTTGACGACCTCCGTAGCGCAGCGGTCAACACCCCTGCCTGCGACTTGGAAGCCCTGGGTTCGATCCCCGGCCAGGTCATGATGGAAAACGAATTTTCCTAGTTGGCCTGGGTCTTGGATGTTTATCTATATATGTATGTATTATAAATAAAGTATCGTTGGGTTAGTATCCCATAACACAAGTCTCGAACTTACTTTGGGGCTAGCTCAATCTGTGTAATTTGTCCGTATAAGTATATTTATTAATTAATTATTTATTTTTGTATTTATAACAATTGTATGTGTATTAGGCCATCTCTACATATCTCCACATTAATTCTGTCTAGACATGTTCAACAGAAATGTCATACCGAGACCAGTACGGGTCGACGGCGTTCTTCTCGAAGTTGTACAGGATTACATCTACCTAGGCCAGTCAATACAACTTGGCCGATACAACTTTGAGAAGGAAGCGGATAGGAGGATTCAGTTGGGTTGGGCGGCGAGTCCTTACGTCGACAATTCCGCAAAGCCTGAAGACCAAGGTCTTCGAGCAATGCGTCCTACTGGTGATGACATACGCTGCCGAGACGTGGACACTGACAATGGGGCTGGTCCACAGATTTAAAGTCGCTCAGAGTGCTATGGAGCGAGCTAAGCTGGGGAGAGACCTCTCAAGGATAAAATCAGGAACGAAAGTAACCGACATAGCTCGCAAAATTAGCAACGTCTGCCGCAGGACCGATGGCCGTTGAAGCAGACGAGTCCTGGAGTGGAGACCGCGTCCAGGTAAACGTAGTGTAGGACACCCTCCGGCCCGCTGGACCGACGACATACGCAAGTTTGCCGGAGCAGGCTGGATGAGGGTTGCGGTGGATCGGGATGTTATTTAAAGACATAATTTAAAATTTTTAAAATTTTTAACTTTTTTCTTACGTACACCAAACCACATCCCATTAACAACGGCCCAAACATTGTGACGAATCGAATTCGACGTGGTTGAGTCGCCTAACTACTGAGATCCCTGAAACACCTCCTAACTTCATCATCAGATCCTGAATAACATCGAGCACCAAAGTACTCGTCAAACAAATCATACGGGACCAAACTGGATGGGACTGTTTCGTAAAAATATTGAGATCCCGCGGCCACCTTCCAGCTCAATCAACAAATTCAGCACCAAGGTACTCGCCAAGAAAAATTAAACATACTCAAATTCGGTATAGCTAATCATATTAATTAAATAATTACTGAGTTCCAAAAGTCACCTATCAGTGCCATCGTCAGACCTTGGTTACCATTCAACATCAAAGTACTCGCCGTGACGAATTAAACGGACCCAAATTTAGTGGGATTATGTGTGTCACTTAATTACTGAAGCCACCATCCAGCTCCATTATCAGACCCCTTTTTTTGTTGACGCAGAGTAAATCTTCATAGATACTCGACTCCTGGGGGGATGTCGGATTATGTGAGATTGTACTCACTAAAAACCCCTGCGATGGCCATCAT
>DVXP01001327.1:0-15421 GCA_018235645.1 Junonia grisea | reverse complement strand
CGCTGTTACATGCAATAATCGTCAATAAATTAAACGGGTTTTCTAACTTCCTTAGATTAGTAAGCATTTCTTTTAAGAAACATATGTGTATTACCACCATTATATCGACGGTTGAAAAGCTATTTGGTCTAAGCGCCATTTTTTTGACATATATAAATACATATATATATATATATATATTTGGATTCAGTAAATTGTTCTCTATCTAAATATGTATAAAATATATACGTCAAAAATGGCGCTTAGACAAAATAGCCTTTCAATCGTCAATATTATACTTAGTTGTAGTTAACGCAAAACGCATAGAACTCATACATAGTCAGCAACAAATTTGATTTTTATTATAAAAACGTTAGAAATAATTCGTTTATTCAGTAGGTACAATATTTTTTTTCATAGCCGTAAAACCACTAATGTTCGTTATTCCATTAAATAGATATTTCGTTTATCTTTGTCAATTAAATCACCTGTGTCGTAGTCAAATTTTATACAATGAAAAATGAAAAAACTTCCCTAAGAATGATAGACACTTTGTAAAATTTAAGACGAAAGTTTATTTTGTTTGAAATTGTTTTCATAATATTTAATGCATGCGTTTAGCGAAACAGAATATAATTACTTATTATACCTATACAGACAAAAGATTACCTAGACATCAAAATTGGATGATTTTAATCGTGCATGTAGCAAGTATTCTATTAAATTGAGCTGATATAATGCTAAAAAGTTAGTTTCAGGAACGAATGAAGAATTATGGAGTGCCCATTATTAATTTTATATTTCATCTATATATACTAATAGTAAAGAGTTAACAAGTTTGAGTATATCATCTGAAAGTACTGTATTTAAATATATATATTGAGCCTTGGATCCCAGCTGAATACAATAAAGGCGTCTAGAATTAAGATTGTTTATTGCATCATTAGCGATGGCACCCTTTTCCAACATATTGTAATATTCGAGGAACGCGTGAAAAATCTTCATAAAGGAGATAACAAGAAAAAGTAATACGTGTGTCGTTTCCTCTTCATTCATAGCTCGAGCCGAGGATTATCACGCTCAGCCGTGATTGTGATTAAGCGCTGCCAGGTGGGAAAAAATGTGGGAGCGAAATCAAAATTATATTTTGCACGCCCTCATTATGTTCCAACGAAATGTTTTAAGATAAAGATGACGGTGGCGGATTTTTTTAAACGCGTCGAAAAGTTGTTAGGGCAAAGGTTTTACCATTTAGCACTGAAATGTTATTCGACTTTTATATAAAATATTTTATACAAATGTGATTGATGTAATTAAAATACCTAAAATGTACATGTTTAAAATAATAATAAAATATCAATTTATCATAATAGAATACTCAATCTTTTATTTACACATTAATAAGTTAAGGATTTGCCAATAATTATAATTTTGTCTATTAATATTAAATCACAGTATGAGTAAAATAATAATAAGAAGATACTTAATTATAGGAACATTGTACTGATTATTCCACTTATAGAAGAGTATTGCAGTCAGGTGGCTCTAATAGAGATATTTGTCATCCGCGTTCCCCAAAATGTTTCCATTTGTCAAGCAAGTATTTACAATTTCATACATTACTGGCTCTATGCTAATATTTCTCTGCTTTTAATTATATGTACTTAGTAGCTTTTCAGTGTGGTTAGTTAATTCTAACATGTTTAAATAGATTTAATTATTTAAGTATTTTTTGCCAAATATTATTAATAATTACACAATATTCAATTACATTCTACAAATTTTACTTCTATGTGAGGGTACTATCGGTTATTGAATGTGATTTCTAAGAAGAATTGATTTGAACGGTTTAGAAGTTGTCGTTTCTAGCAAATTAATGACCTCCCAAGTTAGGAATAATATCCCAGTATAGTTTAAAGATACAGTTATGAATTTCAGCCATCGATTGTACAGATGTGTATACCTATATGGATTTTTTGAGTGTTTCTAGGCGTTTGTATTTTTTAGTCATGTAAATAACCGAGTAATTCAGCATTAATCTGATAGTATTAAATAGGAATATAATAGGCCTGATGGGAAGATTAAGTCACTCACTGACTAAATCTGAAATTACGAATATTAAGTACTTGCTTATATCTGAATATTAAATGATAAACAGCCTTACCAACGGATATTTTAAAAACAAACCCCTAAATAAGATAAAATGATTGTTCGGATACATATATCCGACACATCATATATTAAGTAGACAACTATAGGAAACTACCTACATATTCTAAAGCATAAAGAATGATACATATTACATTGATTCCTAAAAAGGTAAACAACAGATGGAGTATCACCTGAAATAGTGAGGGTCGTTTGGTTCGGCGAAGTTTTTGCAAGGTGCGTCGGGCCGCATAACGAGCACCTGCGGCTTCATCTACATAATGTGGACAAGTCGTTGAACTTAGAGCGGACAATCTGTGGGCTCAGCTTCCTCAGATTGTTTGACACGTTGATATTCTTCATGTTACTTATAATCTCAAAAGTTAGCATTGACGTCAGGTTATATAATTTGGTAAGTACAACTTTCGATTTGTATAATTTCAACTTATTAAAAAAACACAAAGCTACGAGACTCCAAGATCATTCTAGAAATCTTTTAGGAAATTGTTAGATATATGTATACAACTTTATTAAACAATATACATATTATTATTATGTATAACTAAGCATTCTGATATTATTTATCGTAAGTAAAAACAAAATAAAATCGTTCGTAAGGCATGAATCAAAGCGTTCAAATATTTGAGGGTTGATTGTCTTTGTTTATGGAGTCGTTACTAAAAAAGTGTGCTGAAATAAATGTTCTTTTCACTGTTCCTCTCATGTGAGGGGAAAACGATGCGAACAAATAAAATCCCTATTGTATGTTTTTCTTATGTTGTATAATTTTAAACACAAGCTTATTGGCATAAAATTTAACAAAATGCAAGTTCAATTCGCTACCGTTTACATTTTATTAATGTATAATTTAATGTCTGTCATTCATAGTGAAAAAGAAAGTTTTATTAAATTTAGGCTATCACTATATGATAATTAGAATTTCACTACTAGCCAAAAAAAGTAAACTCGGAACTTCAAGTATTTTCAAGTATCATTTTTAAATTAAAATGTTTCTATATTGCATTTTGTAGCAGTTCTTTATCCTAAGGCAGATACTATTTATATATATACAAGGTGTACAGGAATATACATCCGTAAATGCCCCACTGGTGGTTAAAGATTTAATCTTCTAATAAGTAAAAAAATAGGAACTTAATCCATTACTTTACTCCAATGCCATTCCTCCCGACAAACATAATTACATATGCAGATTTTCTTACAATGTTTTTCCTTCGCAATCATTGTTTGTACTCATAAGCACTGCACCTCTTCGGTATGTAAAAGTGTTTTTTTTGTAGACGAATAAAATAAAAGATCTTGGTATTAATGTGTTATCATCATTATCAGTTTGCTAGTATTTGTCTAACATTATACGAGGGTTTCCTTTTTATTCTAATTCTGGTTTTGTTATTCTACTAATTTTTATACATAGCTATTGCCATCTGCGATCCGGGGCCAGTGAGTTTAATTTAGTAACTTTTTACACCACATTAAAATTAAGAATCGATCACTATGGTATTATTTTAAAAATAATAGGGACGACATGGACCCAACTTAGAAGCTACTATTTTAAAATTGTAGTCTAAAAGATTCGATTAAAGCAAACCCGGGTAGGGGTAGGTATACAAAAACAGTGTATCGCATGTCACAATGATACTTGGAGCGGCTTTACCTACATTAACAATGTTAACGTATATCATAACATCCAACGTAACATAGTATGCATCTATTTAATATATCATTAACAATTAAAACCTCAGGAATGAATCCTAATGTTTTTCCTCGTTGGAAATGGTTTAAAAAAGCCCGTTGTGGTTGCAATTAGGGTGGTCGTAGGTAGTAATTACTGGGGTAGCGGCAAGTAGCGGTCGCGCCGCGCTGACGTTACGCGACTAACCGCTAAGATTGATTACGCATGGGATGTTGCAGGCGATGAACAAGGAAATGTGAATAAAAACTGCCTACAAATTATTTTCAATTGTAACAATACTATTGTTGCGCGAGATAATAATTATAGCTTCAACTTAGCTGTAAACTCCTATTTTTATGCTGTTTATTTAGATTTTATTATATTTTATGTATTATAATGCAGTAGGTATACATAATCAATACTGTCCACAAAATCAAATTTTTACATTGATTAAATGTTCTTTTTCTTTGTGTTTGATGTTTCTTTAAATTGTAATCTATGAATATGAAAACTATTTATTTAAAACACTAAGTTTATAAGACAAGGCTAGTTAAAGTTATTAAGAGTGTTTGTGTTATTAATTTCAATTGTAAAATTAAATTGTAAATATACTTAAAATAATGCTATTTAAGGGGAATAAAAACTCATTGTTAGAATATATTTTGTATAATTTATTTTATTTATTATGATTATTGCATATAGAATATTACTTTAAAGTTACAATATAACTATAACATTTATTTGTTGTTTCTTGGATTAAAATATAACTTCAGTTGTGCACCGTGCGAATCATCAAATATTTTATCTTCTTATATTTTTATTTATTTATAATGTTTTTTAACTAATCAATTTTCTTTTAATGTATATAATATTTCATTACATTTTTATTAAAATGTAAATATTTGTCGACTATAATTTTATAAATAAATTTGTTTATTAAAATTTCATCGTTGTGTGCCCATTAACTCTATTATTTATTATAATTAATTTGTGAGGTAACCTATCAAGTACAAATCATGTGTCTATCATATCAGGCAACATGGAAGCGTGTTCCGCTTTGATAACACTCAGTCGATCTCCTATAACCGTTTAAACTTTAAAGCTTTTTATTACGAGAATGGAGAACTGCGCACTTTCATAGAAAAATATTCTAGATGTAATGTGCCTTTAAATGTATATCTTTAAATAGCTTTTAATAGATCTTTCTATAAAAATATACAGTTTCTCGTCATCATCGGCACAGTTCTTTGTCATTGTCTTGCACAGCACATACAGCATCAGACGCAGCTAGGAACAGTTTCCCAGAAGCACAGGCACAGAGTTGGTACACTTTCTTTCCACTTAAACTTTTCTGTGAATTATCGGTTATTTGTGCCTCTTTTAAATTGCCAATTATTATATTCGGTGCATCGATTTTAATCTGTAAGAAAAATATAACAATACCAATTTGCATTTCGTTAGTTTTTATTAAATATATTTTCACCAGAATATTCATTATTGCTGTGAAAAAGTAAAATTTTTCACTGTTTACTGATTTTTGAGTAATAAAAAATACTATATTTTAAGAAAAACATTGTATAATAATTAAAGAAGTTATACTTACAGCTCCGACGACTGAATCTAATTTGATGTTACTGTGGGAGGTTATATCGATACTCCCTGCTCTACTTTCAAGGTATATTGACTGTGGAGCCCTCATGTCTAGCCGTCTAGTTAAAGATTCTAACCTAAAAATATCGAATATTATTTTTAACGTATTTAAAAATAGTGTTTTAGAATAATAATATTTTATTTTAAATATTTAGATAAATGTGGGTAGGTAGATTAATGATTTTGAAATTGCCGATTCCAATTTTAAACAACATTGAAAAAGTTTGGATTCCATATTGCTGTGTCATAAATTGAATAAGTTAAAGGCATAGATTAGATTTTATTTTGCTAAACGATTGCCTTAAAGTAAATACCATATCTATTACATTTTGTTCTTCCCTTCTCTTGCCTTATATTATAAGGCATTGCTTTAGAAGTTTAGACCTTTAGATATAACTAATGTCTGTATAAGTCAACCGCCACCTTTGCTGTCACGTACCTCGAAGAACTTTTCGTCACATTTTAGACCTTACCGTTCTGTTTATAATACAATGAGGTACAATACGTACTGTAAGTCGGATCCAGGTGGCGCTCGTACAAGCGGAGTCTGAACTGCACTCCGCACCGCCAGCCCGCCTGCTCCATCCACTAACAGCGTTTCTGTGGTCATGCGCACCTCCTCCCGAGATGCAAAGAACACGTCGCCACCTTTGCTGTCCCGGACCTCGAAGACCTTTCCGTCACATTCTATACCATCCCGTTCTGTTAACAATGAGGTTAATGTTTGAACTTATTTAGGTACATAGGCGTAGAACTAAAAATTGTATTGTTCTTCATATGTGGTTAAGATGTTTGTAGTTTTGTAGATTGTTGCAATGAAGCTCTATTGACATTTAAGTTTTTGCGTTCATTGCATGTTTTTTGTCAAGTCAAGGTTAAGCCCCAAATCAAGATCCTGGTACCACCTCCGGATTTAAGAAGAATATCTATAAAAATGTAACTAAATACTAACTAAATAGTAGCTTAGAGTGTTCCATCTGGTCTGGCTCTGAGACGAGGACGGTGAAGTTACGGTGCGAGTGTAGAGTGATAGGTTGAGAAGGCTGTGACGATATCGTTGAAGCCACGAGGTTGTCCACTACCCACGCCTGGCCGTCGAGACGAATGCCATCCTTTACTATAGTTATGGGGCCAATGCCTTTCTGCAACAATAAATAGTTGATGGTTTTTTTTGTGATTGATATACCTAATTGTCCTAATTTGTATTAAAATTATAAGTTTAGAGTAGTTAGGTACATTGAAAACCTAAAACCATTGCGGAAAGTGCGGAGAGTATATAGAATGTATTTTTTTTATGAAATTAGATTTTGTTTGCTAATTTACGTTGTTAGATATACACACACTACAAAAGTAGTGTTTTTCTGAAGCTCTACCTATTAACATGGGGTTAGTTGTTGAAGTGTATGAAAAACTGTATCATTCTTTTCGGTAAAGTATTTTTTATAAGAATATACTATATTTTAATAGCGTTAGTGTTTGACTACCCGCAGATATACTTTTAATGATATAAATAAATTGTTATCAAATTCGTAATACTTACCGCAGTCAATTTCAAGGAGCTTATAATCCATAGCGTCAGAGCTATATTTAAAAACACTAGTATCATTAGAAATATTATGATTCCATATAAAGCGTTCCGTCTCCAGCCCCTAGTGGCCCAAGTTGGCAGGCACCCAACGTTTGAATTTGTTGAGTTTGATGTTACAGCTGCAGGTGGAGGATCGCCGGTGGGGGTGCATCCCCATCCTCGTATGCCTTCATTCGTGTCCATTTTATTAGTAATATATTCCCTTCCTTATTTAGATTAACAATAATTGCTATGAACCTGCAACAAAATGATAATAATTAAGCTAAAGACATAAACAAATTGGAGTCACTTATACAATATTTAAATCTTCATGGACTGGCTTTTATAATCTAGAATGTATCTAAAAATATGAAAAGATTTTTTTTTTTAATTTTGTGTGGTTTACACTTTTGATTGATTTCAATGAATCTTTGATCGAGGTTTTTGTGTATCTCGGGACTGAAAAGCGTAAGATAAAATCACGCTATACTCGTAATTTATACAGGCCAAGAGTGAGACTCAGCTTGTAACTACTTAATTAGAAACTGTTTCATTTTGTTTGTGTTATAAAGGAGCCTATTTTACTTCTTACGGCATTAGTTATCTACCATTGAAAACCGGTGACACTGTGTGTTATGTGTATATTTATATACATTTAGTAAAAGTTTCTTATTGTGATATTAGAACAGACAGATAGATGGCCTTCCTCAAGTTCAGCTAGTTTCGATCAGATTTTCACCAAAAGACCTTGTTTTTCTCACTAATAATATTAATTCGAAAGTATATACTATTAATTTAAAAGTTAAATGTTGTTTTCGGTTAGTATAGGTACGCTATAATCGAAGTTTGTGTTATGTAGAGACGAGTTCTTGTTGGACAACGTGAATATTGAAGGTTTGAGTAATATGGAAGTAGATCTTCGCCAAGATTTTACGATTTACGATTCATTATTGTGTTGTAATGAATGTATTTGTAAATATGTGTTGCGTTTTATTTCATGCACAGACCTATATTACCTATACTTGTTAATGAAGTTTTACTTATGAAGAAAATCGTTTGTGGTTTGGTCTGTTACTTTTTCTGGAATACTTTATATTGAAGGTTAACGAATAAAAAGAAAGTAGATGGGTCATATTATATACTTATATACTGCATAATTCATGAGAAACACATAATTCTGTTATCATAGTAGGAGTAAAAATGACAATTAATGTTACATTTCCTGACTAAAACTTGACAAACACACCAAAATCTTACATGAAAGAATTTCTGAATAATACTTCCACACAATATTTTAACAGAGACACTTAAACACAATATATTTTTACCAACACTATGGATCTTTTTAACTAAACATAACTAAAATTAGCCAGATGACACCGGAATGTAAAACAATTGCACAAAACGTAGCGCAGTGCTCTGCTAATGAGCACCGCAGCAAACGAACAGCGGCTAATGAATACCTGTAACACAGGCCTTTCGAAAAACGCTTCTTAAACGGTCCGAGTAGCGTTAATAATATTGTAGCTGTGGGGGAAAATTTCTTTAGCGAGCGTTTAAAAGCACAGGTCGTGAAAGCGTTATATTTAACTTCATTTATAAGAGTGCCGGAAGTAAAATATTAAAACTATTTTTCATTAACTTTAGAAATCTGGGGCATATACTCTGGAATTATCTATATTCTATAAATATTAACAAGTGTTAAGTTAAGTGTAAGTTTTTAAATTTAGGGTCGTTTTTAATATCAAAAAATAGCTTTGTATAAAGTGCATATGAAATATATTTTCACTAAATCAACAATTTTTAAATGTTTTGTCTGTTAGTCTGTCGTATACCCGTATACTGTCGATGTCGTAGGGTTCTGCAAGAAAAAATTAAAATTTCAAGGTCAGCAGCAAATATACTTAAAGTTCCTGAACCGTATTTTTTAGAAATACGAAAATGAAGGTTAATTGTAATCATTGAGAATTACTTTACTGCAATTCAAGGAATAAGGTTCTACGATTATTTATTTCATTAATAATACTCTTATAGGACTGCCTTTTTTCGTAATCGTTTTATAGTTTTTTTTATGACATGTTACCAATTTTTTGGAACTTTAATCGTGCCGGATTTACCATTTTGGGCACTGAATATTAATAAACAATAATTTATATGAATGAAAATGAACAGCGGATAGTGGTCAATATATTCTAACCACGAAATGCACTTGTGAAACTGCCTGATGTCTGATGCTATTTCCATCATTGGCCATTATTTCAGCTGACAGGTGTTTTGGACAGAAATATATTTTCTATTTCAACATAGTTTTGTAATAATTATTTATCCATATAATCAGTGACGTTATTTTTATATTAATACATGACACAAAAACTCTGTTCCTATTTATTATATGAAAATTATGCTTGAGGAGAAATATAAAATATAGCAAAGTTAAAGTTTATGTGGAGGAGGATTTAGGCGACAATTTTTTCTATATAATTTGCCTTAAATACCTTAAATTATTTTAAATAAATTTAAGTCATACAACGAAACTACTACATCGATACCTAGGAAATAACACTATCAGTCCAAATACTTTCACGTTGTGAAATTACAATATTAATAGGTAGCTTAAAAAATAACTGACTTCAATTCCCATCAATACAAATGTCATGAAGCTCAAACTCAAGGTAACTGCGGTAAATCGTCGAAGAGTTTCCTCGATTGCCGTTCGGCTCCATCATCAGATCGACTCTGGACCTTCTATACCTTTATAAATTAATTATAGTGCTATACCTAAAATAGTTAATAAAAAGTAAACAAACACACTAGTCACCCGTACGTCTTTTAAAAGTTCCTTTCAGTCGAATCGAGTAAGCCTCTTCTTTTTGAAATAGGTTGAAAATGAATGTCCCGACCAAAAAGATTACGTGGTTGATTTCATCGACCACAGGCAAGCGTATTATAGTTTATTTATAAAAATAATAATAAAATATTTTAGGATCATTATATCATAATCGCAAAATTGATAAAAAATATAGTTATTTGCGCACGCAGTGTATTTTGACACGATCAAATAATAAAATGAAACGAAACGTTTTATAACCTGAATACGGGGATGACATTCGAATCCTGTAAAGTTCACGTATATTTAATTCAGGTGTAACTTGGCACGTTACCTATATGGTAGTTGCTGCGGGGTCTGTCGCCTTTGTTGTTGAAGCTTTTCACTTCAATACAATGGCTGGCACTTAAAAGTGAATATAGCCATAGATGAGTGACGTCGATGTCATGAACCAATAATTTCACGTTTGCTTCATAGGTTTCACTCGATTGCTCTTACACAAATTTGATCCGAAATTTTTTTTATTGTTTACACAATTCTTTTTGAACTAAAAATAAAAGTCTTTATTAATTCTTAATTTTATTTTTTGTTTTGGAATTCCATAACAAACAGAAATCAACTATTCAAGGGATTCTGACCTAATTAAATTAACTAGCGTTCACGCTTTGTAAACAGAGAATTGACAGCGATAGGCTTTTGTAAACGATGCAGACGGCTGCACCGGGCGAGTGATGTGACTGAGACTAGATAAATTCATAGGTGCTAGAAGCAACACTCGAAATATCTGGCGCGAAGCGAGGCAAGGCGGGCGTGCTCTAGAATATAATATCAGGCGGTAAAGTGGCCCGAGCGACTCTCGCGCGGCGCCCTCAGCGCCACGCTTTTGGCCCCCGTAATGAACGATATAGTGCGAAAATAGAACCACAACGGATATCGCTGAGCTTTTCACGTAAATAAAATACCGATATTCGCTGCATTCCTGCCTTTGCTAGCAACGTTTTTGTTTTATGAATTTCCGCGCTCGGATCGATCTGACGCCGATGTTTAAAAATAAAGTGACTCCAAGCCACGTTAATAGTGCAAATGAAAGTAGGTAAATTGGCTGTGTCCCATTTCCATTGAATTTCGTTCGAAAAGCGAGATGTACCTATTACAGTTAATTATAACTTCATTGCCATCTATAAAACGGGTTTACGAAATTGATCTACGCTTTGATGTTAGATGTCCAATGGAAGTAAAGTTTATTTAGTGAGTTTTTTTTCATTTGCACACTATTACTAATAACGTATTTACTAATAACGTAAATGTCAACAAGTGATCACAACACATGATAACACAACGATTGTATATAATGACTTTATATTCGATGACTGCGGTCCAGTGGACCACGCGGTTCAAAGTTTATGACTGGACTGAAAACAGCGTGCGCGAGAGACGCCGATGCCGAATCTGCTTCGTTTTGAAGTTCTGCATTTTTAATAAGCGCCTGTCTCGCGCGGGACATAACTCGGATGTGCTCCAGATACAGCTGAGCCCCACTTTATTATGAATTCCAGTTAACGTTATCATTATCTGGCACCTTTGCGTAATTTGGTTAATAATATATGCTGTTCTGATGAAGTCACAGTTTATTAGAATGAAACAACTAGATTATTACGATCTTTAACGAATTAACCAATAATACTCCAACGTTTCAACTGTCATCATCCTTACTGTTTTGTCAACAAAATATGTATTTAAAAATACTTTTGTTGACAATAATATTAATTACGTAATACGTACAAAGTTTATAATGATGTGGTTTTAAAATTACATTGTTGAAGTAGAAGTGCAACAGAACGTTCCGACTCTGTAATATATCATATCACTGTCATTGTTGACCTGCCTTGTCGTCTGCCTTAAATAAGAGGTAAACTGTAGGTTACAAATATTTTGTCTCTATAAAAACTTTTCATTTTTCAGAACTTTAGCACAATAATTATGTACTTTTATTTAGGTCTTGTGTTTACTTTTATTAATTGAATGATTTATTTGTATTAGTTTCGACTATTACAAGTGGTCTGAAGATTTAAGTAAAGTATATTTTATATTGATTGATTTATAAATAATAATCTAAAAGTTGCATTTGTTAAAAGCTGTAATAAATTGCAAAACAACAAGGACGTATTATCGATAATAATAACTATTTTTACGCAATATTTAGGTCAAAACGTGCATATTCAGCGTAAACTAATCATGATTAACTGTGAAACTAGTTTGATATTATTTATTATTTGTCGGTTGACAGACAGTACAAACAAACTAATATTGCCGCAACACAGAATCGCTCTTGCGTCGTCTTTATGAATGAATAATGTGGTTATTCCGAGCTTGTACGTTACAACAGAGTGTTTTGCATATATCAATTTATTATACGTTGACAAGTTTTTTTCTTTTAAATATTAATACAGCGAATGCGATTTATTGCAAATACATTTTTAAATAACGTTAATCTTTTAAAAGGCATGAGTATGCGGTGACGTTATCGATATACTCGTTCGCATAGCTGCAGGTTTGTTTGTTGTACAAACAAGCAACGTATAAAAAATTACTTGTTACTAGTTAGAAAATGGACGTGTTAATATTTTAAATCTTGTAGGGTAAAACCTAAGCTAGTATTTTAACTCTACCTATTATCATCTCAATGATTATTTTTTTATACATCAAAATAAAACAATGGTAATCAACGTTGAAGAAAGATAATGTTAGAAGCATCCCTCACCATCTAAAGAAATGTCAGGTAATAAAAATTCACATCAATTCAAGGTATCATAAGGACTGACCAGCATACAGAATTTCGAAATCTATTAACAAATGAATCATCCGGAAGGTAAAGTAGCTAATTATTAAACTGTAAGGGAAAAAAATATTTAATACATTTTATCTAAAAGTTTTTAAGCAGTCTACAGAAGGTTACGCCTTCATTTATTTATTGTACGTTTAATTGTAATTGTTTTGCCGTTTAACATAGTCTTCGAAGTGGATCACATTTAGGTGGTAGACTTAAAAAGCATCAAAGCGCCCATTGTATACTAAATTTTATATTACGTGTGCACTTAAACTTAACTTTGAATTAGATTTCAACATTTTTTAGCCGATAGAGACTTGGGTTCCTTTTTAATGAGTATGTTTTTAGTGGGATTATAGACTTCATCAAAATAAACAACCTTTTTTCTGAAAATACATTTTTTCAAATACAAAAGTGGCAATGAAATCATATTGGATGTGGCGAAAAGTATCTATCGAAGTTTTTATTGAAGTGATAAGTATTGCCGCAAGGCATCGCGCGCTGGCACTTTTTAGATAGCTACTCAAATTTATGTGTATGACAGAAAGTGTATGACAAAATGAATATAATCGTAATATATTGTTTGTTTAACGAAAGCTCCTAATTTAGTAATATTTATAATACCAAGTCAAAAAATTACTTTTCAAACTATAACTGAACGAATTTAAAATAATTAATTAATTTCATTGCGACATTATACAAATATTGTTTTGTGAAGAGTTCACAAGTATACATTTAAGAGTGGTTGGTAATTTTAAGGCGGTGCTATTAATGTGTATTCAAAACATTTCAATAACTTTAAAAATAGGAGTAATAATTTAATTTTTAATTCCATATTTACTATGAAGTAAGTACGATTTAAATGAATTAACTCCAGTGATTTTAAAGCCGTTAGTACTATATAATATAATAACAGTTGAATTCTAGTGTATCACAATTTTGTATGTCTAACACAATATGCTTTCAGTTTTAATATTTTACGGTTATACCTATAATATTAGTGTGGATTTAAAAAATACATTATTTTTGTTTTATAACAATAAAATAAGTAGGTATTTACGAAACTTTATTTACGGGTGCCTTTTACTTTTCCACTGTACAGTTCATTTATTAGATTTTTATATACATACATACGTGTTTGGTATACGAGTAAGTTAGCATATAAACCGATCTAGTTACATCGGACAACAAAATTTAAACGTACTTAATATTTTAGTGACAATTTAAATTCACAGCATCGATGTTGATTCGCCGGGCGGAAATAAAACGGTCTGTCCTAAGCGACACGATTTGACGTGATTACGAGCAAGTGCTCGGGTGTGATTCTCGTTTAATTCAGGCACTGTTGCCACTCGATCCTGTTTTAGGAAACAATCCCCCTGATCCCTGCGTGATGCTGCATAATGTCGTCCGCGCCCCCAGACCTGCCACTAAACCTATCAATTTAACAAAAATCTTCACTCACAAGGAAATGTTTTTTTTCCTTCTATCGTAATGGAAACGTATGGATGAAATCTAAAATCATAATTTTATTACTTATATTTCCTAAATATAGTAGTAGATCGTTAAGAGACTTTTTTTTTCATTTTGTGCTATATTTAATGTCAAATATAAATTATAGCTTTGTGGTTTTTCCATATATTTTTTAAATATTGTTTAAATGCCTGACTTCATCTACTCTACTTTTAACATTTAACAGTATATTAAAGTTTATGAAAGTAAATTCTTTAAATATTATTTTGTTGAAAGTAATTATACGTATTTTAAATGAATGCGAACAACCGGCAAAAATTGCGCGTCCTGAACCAAAGTTTCCCATCATACCTGCGTCACTTTAAAATTGAAAAACTTTCGCAATGCCTTTCTTATGGAAATAGTTCGCGTTTACGTTTGAGTGAGTTGTCATTGTGAGGATTCAGCGCCGCAGTCTCATTGTAATAACACTTTATATTACTAATAGACTATATCTAGAAGTACTTTTCTAACATTACTTTTTAAACGACTTCCGAAATTTATTTCACATAAAACGTGAGCTAATGTTAACAACTATTTCGTCTTTATTTGTATATTTATCTTTATATTTACTTGTATATTTACTTTTAAGAAGAAAACACAGTAATAAAGTCTATTATCTAAGCATATGTAACATAGGTATACATAAATGTGCACCACCATATAGTTATAACACATACGTATAAACTGATAACAAAGTGAACGTAATTATACGTTGAATCTGTTAGTTTGCAAGTAGTTGGAGACTAAAGTAAGTAGTAATTATGGAGTTGAGTATTTTTAGGACAGCAAAATGCAGGGTGCGATAACTCGTGTAAATCCACATGAAATATTGATACAGTTTCGTGTAAACGTGTAACAAATGCGGTAATTTAAGCCACCTGCCGGCGGCCGCGATTCGCGCCTCGCGCTATGCACCGGCTTTTGAATTCACCTTATATTTTCGATACATCAATTTTATTTTTAATGTACTCTGTTTAATGCAATTCTGCATCTTATTGAAGTAACTTCATTGAATGATGAAAATATCGATTATTGTTCGTTGCACTGAAACAATCAATAAATATTTTTTTACTAGGTATTTAAGAATTGTAGTAGGGGAGACCGGGGATGGTTGACCAATTTTCAACTTAGACACTCATATTTTTTTATGATTAGTCTATATTACTGTAAAAACTGATACATTTGATAAGCTCACTATTAAGCTATAAGAAAAATTTA
>DVXP01001326.1:0-15421 GCA_018235645.1 Junonia grisea | reverse complement strand
TTCTAAATTCAATATGGCGGACCATCCAACCTAGCAGAATAATTATTTTTATTGCATTTCTACAATATGGGTATCAATTAAAAGGGCTTATTGAGAGTAACTCGAAACATATTAATGTTGTGATTTTTAATCCAAGATGGCGGACTATCCACGCTAGCAGAATCGTTATATTTAATGCGATTCTGCAATATGGGTATTGGGCTTATTGGGAGTAACTCGAAAAGTTATATGACGTCATTCTAATTCTAAGATGGTGGACTATCCCAGATGGCGGATTAGTTATTTTGATGAATTTCTACAATATGGGTATCAAATGAAAGGGCTTATTGATAGTAACTCGAAAAATTATGTATATGCACGAGTGAGTGTGTTTTGTGTGTGTATTATCAAATATAATTTATAAAAAAATACCTCCTAAGAGTTTAAGGTCCGCATGTCGTATTGAATGCGATGTTAGGGGGTTTAATCAATTTTTCAAATTTACACTTGTTAAAAATAATAACTGAATTTGATCATCCATTATCGGTTTTAGTGAGTGCAACACTTTCTTCAGTTAGTGGTAATTTTGTTGTAGATGTGGCAACATTAATACTATAAACTGCGTGGAACGAAACGCAAAGTCTTCGCCGTTGGTAGCACTGCTGGACGTCACAGTCAATCCTCGTTTACTAGTTTATATAACGAAGTTGTTTCGGTGATTTTGTTCGAAAAAACGTAAAGCACACAAACTATAGTTTTAACAGCACTTTAGATGATTGTTCTTAAATTCACTCGTAGAAATATTGATTTTGTGAAGTCTTAACCACTTATTTTTTTTAATTTCTTCGGATCGCACTTTACAACGTCTATATTGATGAATGACCGGAACCGGAAAAAGACATTTTTACTACATGAATAATATGGGTATTTAAAACACCATTTTTTAAAATTTTGTCTGTCTTTATGTCTGTATGATCCGGGCAATCTCTGGAAAAACTTGACCGATTATGTCAGGACTTTCATTGGCAGATAGCTGATGTTATAAGGAGTTACGTTGGTTACTTTAATTTTCGAAATCCAATTAGGGTTCCACGGGAAAAATTGAAAACCCTTAGAAGTGTCTCGGGCGGCAACTAGCGTTTTAATAGAATCCAACAAATGTTGCTTTTCTATAGCTATGTTTTATGTATTGCTTCAAATAATATTATCAAAACAATTTTCGCTGCTGTCGTCTTCCATGTTGAGCATAAAACGAGAACGTCCACCCTTCTTGAAAGCGGATTCTCAACTAAAATATTGCCACCCGCCCGCACACGTGACTATTATTGTCAATACCCCTGCATTTTGCCCCCTGATATTGACGAAGTGAAATCAGAATTTCTGGAAATCTGAACAATATCGCAATATCGACATCGACAAATGACATTCAAATTAACGCGAACCATTGTGAGTTATTAGTACTAAATTTATTCCGAGAATTCTTAATCCTTACCTTTAAAATGGAGCCCGTCGACGCTAGAGCACCCGCAGAGAAACGATACAGCCTTGAAGTACTGGACAATGACGCATTCGAGAGAACATTCAGCGCCGAGGAATCTTCGAATTACAGCTCCGTCACCTTAGTAGTCAGATTGACTTACGGAGGAGTGATTGTCACTACCTACCTAACCGTTCAAGCAGCCAAATCAGGAAATAAAGTATACATCTCTAGGGACCAAGCCAAGAACTTCTCAGACGAAGCAATAAGCAATGCTATATGTACTGTATGTCCTGACCTTTGGGATAAAATCCGAAGATCTGGATCAGGAGACATATCTCTCCCATTTACCGAACAGTCGCAAGAAGTTGTATATGTTCCTCTGAATAAGCAGGTAGCAGCCAACATGATTCTCGCATTCTTCAACCACACACTTGATCCGTTGGATAAAATTCGGGAAGTTATATCTCAAGACAAAGAAGGAGCCCGGGCAAGAATGGGACGAATACTTACTACCTACTATTTGTGTTGTATCAAGTACTTAACCGATCTTGACATGGCATCGCTCGTCCAGGACGATAATAGATGCAGAGTTATGATAGATGACCTACAAGTTATACCTACCAAATCACGTCCGGTTTATATGGGACTCAAATCCGCTAGAAGAGAAATCAAAAAAGAAGTCATCGCTTTTCAAGCAGTCTATGGAGCATACGTAATGTGTCGGCCCGTGGCTACTAAGAGGAGCTTTAGGGAGTGGGTATCAAAACGATATGCATCCTTTTTGTCGTCAATACAGTACACACCTGAAGCTAACGTTTCCCTTCCCATCCAGGAGGGAGGCACGTACGTCAATGAAACAGTAGTAGAGAGGGCCTTTCTCAGAAAAATTGTCTACTCACTAACCAAACTTAATACAGACGATATTGTCCTATCTGCGATTAAAACGCATGTAAGGTTTTTGACATCACTATCTGATATGACCACATACTCTTTGATAAATCAAGTAATTAACCAGGGTGGTGCTATCATCTGCATCAGCCCTTTGGCTGGACAGATTGCTAAATACGCTAGGGAAAGAGAAGAGGTTAGAACTATCATGGCAAACGATCAAATACCGGGAGATGATATTGTATATCTTCATCTTATTAAACCACATTTTCAATGCTTCAGATCTGCTGATTACCCAGATTTAGTACGTACTGCTCAGATCATCGACAAAATGGAACATCCGGGTAACCAAACATTAGACAATTACAAAGCCAAAATTCAGGGAGCCACATGCGATGAAAGTCAAATCAGACAATTTCTAAAGGTGCAAAAGAATACTAGAGGGTATACAGTTGATGAAAAAGAAAAGGCACAAATCAGTGGTCTACTCGGAGAGGCCGCAGAATCAATCTACGAGGAAGCAAGAAGGATAGTTGGGCTCATCCAAAAGCGTCAGGTTGCTGAAGACTGAAAACACTCCTTGCCACTTTATCAGTTTAGAAAAAAAAAAATACTGGCCGCACACACGCAATATTATTGTCAATTTGTACTTTATTGACAATAATATTGCGTGTGTGCGACTTGCCTTAGTCTTTCAATTGAATGTCGTGAATAGCGAATTCAACAAGATGACTGCGACATACGCACAAACGGTAAACAAATAAACACAAAATTATTTGCTACAAAAAACCTTTAGCACTATCAGCCGCGATGCGAGTGGTGAGAACATGCCAATGTCAAGCCGAATGTCCCGAATTCCAACCACGGCTAGCACCGTAAGATTTTCAAGTGCTAAATTTGTTTTTTAATTCATTTCGAGCTCGGCGGCGAAGGAAAACATCGTGAGGAAACCTGCAAGTGCCGGAAGAAATTTTGACACGTGTATATCCTCACAACTTACTTTTATTAAGAACTGCCAAATTGATAATATGGAATCCAAAAATCGTCGGAACTTGATTATTATTAAAGCAATGTTGACAACATTCGTTCAGAGTCGAATGAAGTCAATTGGAATGAAATATTTTCTTCTGATGTGAATGTTAATGTAAAGAATTTTTATGACACGCTTAACTCTATACATCAAAAATACACACCACTATCTAATTACAATTCATCACAATATCCTATCTGGTTTAATAGTGCTTTTAACCATAATTTGGTAATCCACGTGACTACGACACTTTTGCGCTTTTTAGAAGTAAAGTACCGGGGCGTCCGAGCTTCGCTTGGTGCTCGTTCGTGTTGTATCGTGGTTAAGATATAACTTAAACAACTATATTCGTATAACTTAATAAGTAAAACGTAAATTAAGTCCAAAAATTATAAACTTATTTTATCATCTCCAACAAACCACAGCCCATCAGAAACGGTCTAAATATTGCGAAAAATTAAACTCGACGTGGTTGCAGAGGCGGCGTAAGGCGTGGGCTGTGTGGGCCACCGCCCACAGCCTCGTGGTACAGGGGCCGAGCGCGCGCCTCCTAGCGAAAAATAAATTTGAAAAACTATTCAAAATCCAAAAGCACATGCAAAAAGGTTTTTCTTTAATAATAAATACGTACATCAGATCAGAAATATTTTATAAACTTCGACGCACGAAATAATAGTATAAAATATATAAATTAAAAATACCTTTTCTTCTCTTATCTATCTTATCTTTCCGTTCCTCATCAATCATTTAAATAATAAATATATTTACTCTGGCCCTAACTTTCATTAGAACGTAAATTAAAATTATTAGTAGTAGGTAACTACTTCATGAAAATCATAGGTATAGGTACTCATTACTTTTTGCAAAAGAATATATATCTGCTAATTTATTTCTTCTCCAAAATCGCTAATGATACAATAGTTTTATTGATAAAATCAGAAAAGTACTCGGAAGACATCCCCGACGTTGACGTTAGCGAGATTAGTGCGACTTTCAAACAGCTCAGGAATGGGAGGGCCCCGGTGATGACGGCATTACCACCGAGCTACTATTGGCTGGTGGACATCGGTCCGAGAAGCATTAGCGAAACTTTTTAATGCCGTCATCCAACGAGGAATAATGCCAGAAGCGTGGTCCAGGGATGTGGTCGTCTTTATTTTTAAGAAGGGTATGAACCCTCCTAAAGAGATACAGGAAATGCTGAATCAAATACTGAACGACCTAAATGAGTCCTTCCGACGTGTATGAACTTGGACAAAACAAAAGTTATGTTCAACAGAAATGTCATGTCGAGGTCAGGACGGGTCGATGGCGTTCGTCTCGAAGTTGTTCAGGACTACACTTACTTAGGTCTTGCACATAAATGATATGCTGCAAATCAGTGACAGTGACATTATGTGGACGACAGCACGGGTGAGCTTTATACACCGGCCGCGCCAACATTTCTCGGGAAACCTCATTGAAAGCCGAAACAAACTGGTGTCTGAAATTGAAACATTGTTTCAGAAAATATCAGATTGAGGTACACAAATTCCGATCCAGTTTTTAGGGCACTCCATAAAATGCCGCAGCCAATATAGTGATTCTAGGCGTCGAAATATCGAGCGAAGTCCAATTTCGTGGCCATCTAGAGGGTAGGGCTAAATAAGCCTCGAAGAAGCACCGTGTGCTCTGTATATCGAACAGTATTTCACACCGGCACAACGCGTGCAACTTTATAAGGCACAGGTTCGACCTCACATGGAATATTGTTCACATATTTGGGCTGGGGCTCCCTAGTACCAGCTTCTCTTTCTAGACCGCATTCAACGGAGAGTGACTCGAATTGTCTATTGCAAACAAATTTCTGATCGGCTTAACTCCTTGGCACTGCGTAAAGATGTAACTTCGTTATGCATTCTCTATCACTTATATCATGGGGAGTGCTCCGAGGAACTGCTCGGGCTGATGCCTCTTTCGCCATCGATCTACGCGACAACTCTAACACCCCCACCTCCTTGAGAGTTGCAGACAGCACTAATGTGCTTTTTAACAGAAATTTTCTGCCCCGTACACATAATTGTGGAATGAGTTGTCGCATGCGGTACTTCCGGACAGATACGACCTGCAGACGTTCAAGAAAAGAGCGCACTCTCATTTAAAAGGCTGGCAACGCATTTTGTATCTCCTCTGGAGTTGCAAATGTCCATAGGCGGTAGTATTCCCTCACCATCAGGTAATCTATCAGCTCGTTTGCCCCCTACCCTATAGGTATAAAAAAGACGTGAGATATCTGCTCCAATATATCGTAGAGAACGATTTGAAAGTATCCAAATGTTTACATCGTATTCCTAACGATACCTGTAAGTACCTACTGCTTCAGCTGAAAGGTTATTTAACATTAAAATTAATTAAAAATTATTTAAGAAATTCAATGGAACAAAAAAGACATTTGGCAGTTTTGTCTATTAAAGCCGATAAAGCATCTAGCATAAATTACGAACCAATAATTGAAAAGTTCAATAAAATCAAAAACTCAGAAAAATAAAATATCTGTTTCTTTGATTTTTTCTACATTTTCATTATTTTTAGTTTTATGTTAAGAAGTGTGAATATTTTAAAATTTGTTTCTTAATAATTAAAAAAAATAAAAAAGTCTTTTTTTTTCTTTCCCTTCTAATCGAACCAATAGAGGGCCTCGCAAAATGTACTTCACCCACACTAAGTTTTGATCTTGCGCCGCCACTGCTAAAGTAGTTATAGATAATCACAGTAATCGATGATTTAAAACAACGATACGCCGTTAATTTTGTATCTAAATAGAAATATAGCTGATTTAATAAAAATAAATTAAAAAAAAATGCGTGAACCTATTTACACGGCCAGATTTAAATTCATTTTTGAGCAGTAAAATAACACAAAACGCCAGTTTTTGAAAAAATAAAATTTTACATTACACAAAATATTGTAATTTTACTTCTTTATAGCGCACTTAATTCAAGTCTCAATTTATCATTACATGAAACATCAATTCTTTCCAATAACAACGAGTTCGATTCCGGCGAAACCTAAACGAGCGATGTAGGTATCGTGTCAGTAACTAGGACAGACATTGATACAGATGATACGGTGTGAATGAAATGAAAGACATAGGATATTTTTTGACGCTATAACTATTGTATTATTGTGTTTTAGGTACCTAATACCTATACCTATTATTTGAATTTGCTGATCAAAACGAATATTTTGATGGTTTTGTATTTTTTTAATTTTTTATATTCGAATAAAGTAAAGTTCCTATTAGGAGGGGGAAATGTGGTGCATTAGGTACGCGAAAGGGCGATACAATGTACGTATCTACCAATATTCCTCTACGTCGCAGGAGACACAGGGGGTCGGGCGCGGGAGGAACGGCGCGCTCGCGCGGAGTGAAACGAGCCTAGCGAGCCTAGTAGGTATTAATTTGTTTATCGATAAGAAGAATTTACAAATGTATTACATAGGTATTTGATCGTAAATTAATCTTGAAAATTTCTTTAAAATACACGTTTTGTAATAGTTTTTGTAATAATTGTTTGTGTGTGACCAATACATCACCTAATGGTTTGATTTTATTCGAAAGCTTTTTACCGAATAGGTTATCTCAGGAAAATAATGATTTATTTTAATGGAAGATATGGTTGGTTTTCAACTTAAACAATTGTAGTGAATAGGTATTTGAAGATTGTAATTTTAAGATATGTCAAATAGTTGATAAAGGAGAATGCCAAGATGGGGCCCGAATCAAAAAAGCAACCGACATACTTTCTATCATATTGTCAATTTATATTATAAAAATATATGAATTTTGCGATTGAAAAGAAAGTTGAAGAACTTCATCAATTAGACCTCAATTTAAATAGTTACTTAATTATTACCTACATAACTGACGCATTTCATATGACCAATAGGATTAGAAATACAATAATACAGTTGATTGATTATTTTATTATTTAAAGTTTCATAATATGATTTTATTGTAACCAAACACATTCACAACACGTTTTCTTACAACATTATTATATTTATTCATTACATTATTCGTTTTCAAGCTCTAACTTTTTTGGCGAACTTCTAACAGAAAAGTAATTTATAGTTTTAATTTAATTTTTCTTACCATTTTCAATAAAATATAATTCATCTTTGTCGGTTTTCGCCAAGTTTAATATGGAGACTTGGCATTCCCCTTTCGACTAAGTAGGTAACTAACTATTATTATTTTTATAAATTAATTTAGGATTTCCATTTTTTCTGTGTTTAATGCCGTAGGTCGGTCACCTAAAAAGAAATTAAGATACCTACTTGTTGGCGGGTGACTAACGAGAGCCGACGGATGGTCGGACGGTCAATGACTGACCTAGTTACCTATAACGCTCATTTAGGTTCCACGCGGGACTCGTTGTTAATTGAAAAAATTGATGCTTTGGAAAGTTTCTTGTAGTGATAAATTGAGACTTGAGTTAAGTGAGTAAAAGTATGAAGGAGTAAAATTACAACATTTTGTGTAATGTAAAATTCGATTTTTTTCTAAGTAAAAAAATGCCCCATTTTTTATTATCGAAATGTGATCTATGACACTTATAGAACCCCGCATTTGAAGGACGTTAGTATAACGTCGAACACCTTATATATCCGCATATCTACAGTGATGCAGCGTGGTGGATTCAGCTATAACCCTCTCCTTAATGGAAGAAAGAGTTACGAAATGTGTTGGTGAAAGAATTAGACTTCGTTGGGTTAAAATAATTCTGGTTTTTTATTAATGCTACCTTATATCTGTATAAGTACTAACCTTTGTAACTGTTGTAGATTTTTTCATCTCATTTATATTTAGCACTTTCATGGATTCCACTATATTTGAGGTTCTATAATCGAGAAGGATAATTATGCCGTTGCAGTAATCGTGGGCTTGGACATATTCGCATTGCTGAAATAAATTTTCTCATTTTCTTAACAAATTCATTATTATCATTGGGTATGTTCCGAATAATTGAGATGACATATTTATAATCTTTTGTTAAAGCTTTGAGGATTGATTGATTGATTTTTGTCAGAGTTTGTTAAAACTAGATTTTGTTTAGTGCTTTTGTTTCAACTAAAATTTCCTCTTTACAACAACTATTAACGAAAGTTATTCATGGAAGAAAAGCACACTTTAAATATTATACAATTCATTAATCATAAGCTCTGCTTGAGGTTTGGGTAAGTACTATATGCAGATAATAGTTATTAACAAATTTAATTTTAGTAACTACTTAATGAAATTAACGCTTTTTTACCATTGCAAAGTATCGATAATACTCTAGAAGATTTCTTTCAGAATTGAACCTATTATTTTTAATTAAATATATCCTGTAGTGGTCCTTAGTAAGCTTTGGAAGGAAAGCACCATGCCTGAAACAAAGAAATAAATATAATAATGTTAAAAAAATAATTCTACATAAGTTAGTTGTAGCATTTAAAACATTATTGAAAGTTTTTCCATTTATTTTTTATTTTAATTTAAGACTATGACATCTAGAAAGCGACAAATGGAACTTGACGTAATGTCACATAGCCTAAATCCAGCACAGGATCAAGAGGTTTTAAACGATAGCTCATTTATTTTATTTTTAACAAATTAAGATAACTAGTTTAGAAGCTATGAAGAAACATCCATACCCACATAGATTACAACTGATAAATAAGCAATATCAAGCCTTAATGTCACGGGAAAAATTCAATCACTTGGTCCGTTTCGGTGTGTTTGTCTAATAAATAGAGGTGTTAAACAAGGGGACCCTCTTTCCCCAAAATTATTCAATATTGACAAAGAAATGCAGTATGTCAGTGAATACATCTATTTGAGCTAAATATTCTTCTTCTAAGCTAGACAAGACCAGAAAAGCATTTTGCGTCCATTACGAGACGGACACAAAACGCTTTGAAAAGTTTTTGTCTATGAAGGAATTTATAAAGGGAGTCTTTCCAATTTCAATTAAAAGAAAAAGGATCCTTCCGACCTTAGCATACGGCGCACAAACATGGTCTCTAACAAAAGACCAATAGTCCAATCTCAAGGTCTAATAACGAGTGATAGCGCTCCATCACTCGTTATTCGCAGCATTCTAAATGTTAAGTCAACAGACCATGTTCGGAACTCCGACCAACGTTCCAAAACACAAATCAAGGATGTAGCTCACACAGCCGCCACTCTTAAAAGGAACTGAGCTGGTAACATCAGCCGAATGTCAGACATGCATTGGGTTAATATCACTACTAAGTGGACAAGCGATATGGCACGGTGGCCTTGTAGGTCCCGGACAAGATGGCGCAACGAATTGGACGCTTTTGACGAACAGTGGAGACACTTAGCCCAAGACCGCGAAAAGTAGAAAGTTCGAGGGGAAGCCTTTGCTCAGCCATGGGATACCTAAAGCTAGCAACAAAACCAACAATGTATCAGAATAAGAAAATTATATAAATATTTATTTTTAATTTACTTGTAAAATACTTTGTATACTTACAAATCCTTTAGAGTTTGATAATTCTTAAAATCGTAGACTCCAAAGAATTCCGGATATATTGTTCTAAACGTACAGATCCTGTCTAATTTCATCTTAGCCCTTTCCACTGAACCTTTAGACATAATAATCGCCCTCTCCAAGTAGTCCTTTGCTGTAAAATTGTAATTTTAACCGGCTTATAAAATAAGACAGAAATGCTCAGTTTGTATATAATTTATTATCTATCTATAATGGTTCCTACCTCATAGGTAAAGGCATCTAATTTCGAGATTTTTCGAAAAATGGTACCTAATTCTGAGGTATTCGAAAAACCGGCGAATCAATAAATTGTCTTTAATCCAAAAAAAACGTTAATAAATAATTAAACTCTTTTTCCCTTTCATTTACGTGACAAATTTTTGTTACCGAAAATAATTTTATTTGTACATTTTTTTTGTACGTTTGTCCGCTTCAAACGATTTTAAATTCTTTATACATTTATTTTGAATAACGTATAACAAATAAAATTACACAACATTTAGTTACGTCTAATTTTTAAGGCAACTAATCCATTATAATTTTAATCTTTGTACATCATTATTTTTCTTTTTGTTTGTTATTTTTGTATTTTTCCTGTTAATGTGTGTGTGCATTAAAGTTTTTATCGATCTATTTATGTAAATGTAGCCATTCAATCAAATAGCGGATTTAACCAGTTGACTGCGACATGCATATGTATCCCGTGCGAAGCCGGGACCGACCGCTAATTTTGTATATGTCACCGTAACATTGTAAAAACCGTTAGATTATAATATGTCTTAGCGAGATTATAAACCGTCGAAAGATTGTAAAACGTAACAAAAAATAATTTAATATAGTATTTATTTTTCGATAAATTACGATCTAAATTGCTTACATTGAGTTAGGTTAGGTTTAAATTTAATTATTAAATAAGTTCTAACCTAACCTAACCCAACTCGCTTCAAGTAATAAAAAACACCTAACCCAACCTAACTTTTGTATGGAGTTGACAATATATCGACACTTCCCAATCTCACAGGAGAGATTGTAATCTAACGGTTTTTACAATTTTACGGTGACATATACAAATACAATGCAAAGCTACAGGTAACTGCTATTATTTAATATTTGTTTCCTCTCACGTATACCTAATTATGGGTTTCTATTTATTTAAACGCAGTATAAGATTTAAGAAATCCAGTACGTTATTAAGTTTCGTTATTTATTCAGTATCATTAACAGTCAATCTATAACTTAGTGGTTTTTATATGTATATGTAAATATACGTTTAAACATAAAAAGGTTCGTGGTATTCGAGCTTAGGTTTATGTAAAAACAAACGAAGAAAAAAAGCTGAAGATCAAATACACGTCTCTAACTGCCAAACAAGCTCAAGCTTTCAAAGACAATATTACAAGAAATAAAGAATGATATTTTTATTACCTAATGATTGTTAAATTAGCTTTATTTGAATTTTCATAGCAGAATTCTTTAAATGAAATCTCAATTGAATGGAATGTATTATAATTAGTACCTACGTCATTTTTAAAAAATATTTGAGGTTAAAATTATCTTCATTTTACTAAAAATCAAGTTTAACCCCAAACTTTAAATTTAATTTTGAGCATAAGACAGCTTTTATTCAAAATAAAAAAATAAATATGTACAACCAGTCTAAACGGAAGTGCACGGTGATAGGAAGTATTAATGAAATATTTCGTTTTGAATCCGCACGTTGGACAAGTTTTAATTTACTGCGAATGTGATCTATCAGCATATGGAAGCAATTTATATCAGTCAATAAAATTCTTGTAAACATTTACTGTAGTAATTAATACATTTTCACATATAAAGTAAAATTCCTGTATTCATATACACATATTGCAATAACAAGGAGCGTTACGTTTTTATAATATTTGATAGGTACACGTTTTTTATACTGACAATAATAAAATGAAACCATAAAACAAAAGCAGTAGTCAAGTAAAAGTAATATACTTAATTAACACAACAAAAGTTATACTTAATAGGAAGTTGTAATCTTTAGACAGAAAATATATGTATAACAGTGACAAAAAATAATTAAAAAACAATGTGCTTGTGTTACACAAAACGCCTCAATTTCAATCAGTCCACGAATGTACTACCTACTTATTTTGCCTATGGTAGGGTAGGGTGCCTAGTAATACCTACAGTTTACAGGTAATTGCTCAAAAAAAGTCGACGACAAAAGTTTTCTTTTAAAGCTATTATTTTAAACTCTTAAGTTACAATTTACTAGTATAGGGGCCAAGTTCTCATAACTAGTAGTAATTTCGTAGTCTGCCTTCGAGTTTCCTCATTAGTCGTTCAGACCCATCATCACATAGACTTTGGAATATTATTAAATTGTATTACTTTACAATAGTTATTAAAAAATAAGCAAACGCTATAGTCGACTACGATTTTTAAAAGTTCCCCTCGATCTCTCATAAATCAGTTCCTCATTTCTTTATCAGATCCTATGAAATATCATCTTTCCAACAAAAAAAATATTTTCAGAATCGGTCCATAAACGACGATGTTAGTTGTGTTGTTAAAAAAATGTTAACAAATGTAGAAAACCACGTTTCCGTTTTTGGCGGTAAACATCAAACAAGCGTATCCTTTGTATTATTGCCGATATTTACAGACCTACGAGTATCTAATTTTGTGGATAACTTCACCTAACAACAGAACTAAAATATTTTCAAATTGTTAGCGACTTAGTGTAGACACAATAGTAAAATGCGAGTAAGTTGACAATTTTCTAAAGTATCACAAATGTTGCACTTAAATTACCAACCAATTGGTGAAAATTTTGGTGAAGAGACTTTACATATCGTATTTTGTGCAGTAAGTAAGCGAATGTTTCTTTTTTTGGCTGACAAGTCTACTGTGGGCCTGGCGCTGCTAATTTTGATAAACACTTAACATGAGACCCGCTCATTTGCCGGGTATCATTGTATAAGAAATAAGATAAATTGCGTATATAAATAAAGTACTCACAAAAAATATACAGTTTTAGATATCGATGTTTCATAAGCGCTGTTTTCGCCTCGATAGATGAGAACAGATTAATTTTATTTTAAGAGCATAATGTACTTACATTCCTTTCTGATTACCCACTTTTGATATTGAAAAAAAAATCCAGTTCATTAACACGTGTAATAAATTTAAACAAAAAATTTGCCTATTACTGAAAAAAGATGATATATTGGATGGAAGGAAAAAATTATACTTACCTAATGTCAAGGTAAATCCCACAAGAGAGTCGCAAATCGCATACTAATATGTAGTTCCAGTCTGTGGACGCGGTAAAACCACAAATAGCGAATAACACATGATTCAATTACAAATTGTTATATTTTCTTACCGTCATCAAAACTTAGCTTACATTTATATTTGTATTCTATAATATCTGAGAATGAATTCTGAGAGAAATATATTATGATTCACTTATTTTTTTACTTTTTACTAATATATTTTAAAATTTGAATAAATGATATTTCTTATTTATTTACTTTTTGTCCTTCGTTGTGTATTATGATTTATTTTTTGTAAGATTTTATTTTTTATTTTTATACGTATCACATAGCATTTATAGAAATAAAGGAAAACCCCATTATATCATTTTGAGAGTGACACCCGATTATAAAAATGTTTCTTACGGGTTATATGGGTGCAATAAAATATATTCTATAACTTTAAGCAATTATCGTAAAAGATGATTCTAAAATAGAAATTGCGCAAAATATTGTCGTATGAAACGAGGGATAATGAATGAGTGATATAGTGGTTTTTTTTTAAATTATTTTCACGCACGCTTAACTCCGTTACTTATCTTCATCTGAAATCCTGGAGGCACAATGAAATAAATTGTTTACGTTTACCAAGTGTTACAAATTACGCAAAAAAAATTAGGAAACTTTATTTTATGCCTTTAATAGTTTTTTAAATGTTTTTATATTTAATTATTATTATGTAGCAATAATTTATCCATTACGCTTATTAAAACCTCCAAAACGACGCTATTAACACTGAATGAATTCCGTTTGAATCACACTTACGAAATGAAACAAAAATAAATAATTAAATAATAAGCGTTTAATACGTGAAGCGAAAACTTTACATCCCTTTTTACGAAAATTGCCACGCATTACATAACTAAAGAGTGCACGAAAGAAATACTAGAAAAAAGAAAACAGCTACAAGCGCAGGCTAAGATCGAGAAGGAAAAAGGTAATATAGTAAAAATCAACTACGATAAACTTGCCATTCGAGAGAAAAACAAAAACACGGGAAACAAAAAGTGATTACTTACATTATCTCCTGAAACACCAACGGAGAAAGGGACAAAAACACGGGCCAACAAGAAAAATAAACACCACACACAAATAAAAAGAACTTCTAGTCTGTCTGAAGGAATAGTAAAACTAAGCATGTTTAATTTCTTAGCAAATAAAAATCTTAACAATACACATGGCTCACAGTGTAACAAAACTGACAACTTGTAGCAACTACCGTCCCCCCTCTGACATAGGAAACATGTATGACAGAATAATTATAAACAAACCACATCTTCCAACCCCGCTGGTCACCGTGGAAGATCAAGACCAAAACCCTCTAAAGAAAAAATTTCAAACTTCCCCAAGACGACACAACCACAAGAATCACTTAACCCTACAAATAAAACAAGAGATAAGCTTTACATAGTAACTTATAACGTCAGAACTTTATCCACTCACGAGCGCTTAATTGAACTAAGCGAAGCACTCAAATGAATTAAATACGACAATGTTTAATGGGTTTATGCGAAACAAGGCGAATGAGCACCCTAATAGAAGAGCACGATAATTTCATACTATGCCACACGGGTCACACACCTGGTAAATATGGAGGAGATGAACATCTTCTACTCGGATGTTAATAAGGCTATCGACCAAGCTTACAAGAACTACCTAGTCATGGGTGACTTAAATGCCAAAATAGGACAACCAAGAAAAAACGAGTGCTTGATAATGAAACCAAACGGTTATGGGGAAAGAAACCAGAGAGGCCAAAGGCTAATTGACTTTGCGCTTAAACACAAACTTGCAACTTTAAATACTTTCTTTTACAAAAAACCTACTCGAAGGTGGACCTGGCGATCACCAATCGGTCTACACAAAAACGAAATTGATTACATTTTGTCAAACCAACCTAACCTCTTCCAAAATGTAGAAGTTTTAAACTTTAACTATTTATCAGATCACAAGCCAATCAGAGCAACTCTGACCATTACACAACAGAAAAAGAATCGCACAGGATATAAAATCAATTTATATTCATCATTGAAAACAGAGCAAGAAATATTAAATTACCAACAAAATATTGCATCTTAGTCACATGAAATAAATAATAGTCAAGAAAAAACATCAGTACAGTCCTGCTATAATATTATTACAAGCAGGCGCGGTCGCAGCTTGAAATTTTGGGGAGGGTCACTCATTTTGGGGGGGG
>DVXP01001325.1:0-15422 GCA_018235645.1 Junonia grisea | reverse complement strand
AAATTTTTAATTTGATAAAAGAATTTATCAATGCAATTTTGTATTCTTTATTATTTTAAATAAGGTTTGATTAAATTAGTAGTATTTTATAAAATATGAAAATATGAGTATGTATATTTTGCACTTTCAAAATACCCATACTCGTTCCTATAGCTGGATGTAAAATATGTTTTCCATTTTACAAAATTAAAAATTATCAAGCGAAAACTATTGAGAGTTCATTTCATATTAAAATATAAAAATATGAGTATCGCTTCGCTGAATACTGTTTGCAGGTCAACGGGAATGAAATCATGTTTTATATACCTAGATAGATGTATAAAAAAGAAAAACAATGGCAAAATCTTAGCTAAGTCCTCAAGCTCCTACTCAAAATGCTTGATGACGCGTGGGCGTAGCCTGGGGGGTTCAAATCCCCCCCGAAATCCGAATAGTCGGCATAAATCAGATTTATAGTTTGTATATATTTCTCAATAATATGTATTAAGAAAGATTATTATATCGTTCTCATTAATATCATTATACATATAAAGATTTATTTTGATATTAATTTTTTTCGCTAAAATTATGCAGAAATTTTCAACATTTATTGATTTTTAAGGAAACGGCACGTTTACATTCAAGGGGCAATTAAATTTAATTTGTTTCTTTATTATTTCGTGTAATCCCACACGTGGGGATTTTTTTATGTTAAAGTTTAATAAAGTTACCAAAAAACTTTTATTTAATTGTAATTTTACTTTCATACTATTTTCATATTTATCATATTAAAAACACTGTTCAAGTTATTAAGGGAATCTAAGTAGTAGTTTCTGAGGTCACTATATATGAAAAAGTCAAAAACCAAGCTTTTAGTTTTTTATTTTTATTTAATACATAAAAAAAAATTTCGTCACGGAACTTACATTTTTAAATTCCAAACCTACTGTAATTTTTTTTATTTAAAATATTAATTATTTACATTGTTTTCACCATACATCGAAAAACCAAGACCGATTTTCAGGCGAAAATTTTGGCGTCAAAAAATCTGCTTTTTTAAAAAAAGTCTGAGCGCATTTTGTTCTTTAAAAAGTCTACTTTCCGGTGTTGTTTTTTAGTCTTAAAATCCTGGCTACGCCCGAGCTTGATCGCAAAAAAAAAATATCAATCTTAATATTTTATGAACTAAAATTTGGTGCGTATTAATTCCCAGGTCACAAAACTATTTCAAAATTGAGTTTAATATTTATAAAATATTTTCCTACAATTTTTTACTTCAATACTGTCAAATCCAGCTAGAGTTTTCCAATATTGAGACTTGTTAAAAAAGTAACCCAGATGAATTTTTTTATAATTATTTCAGAATTTTATTTGGAAGTTTATCTAGCATACTTTTAGACGTCGCGTCATCCAATATGACCCCCTTTCGTTCGTAGACAGTAAATGACAATACTCTTCATTTATGCACATGGTCTAAGTTTATGGATATAATTTGTAAAAAAGCGTAAATAAGTAATACCTACCCAAAGAATTTCAAAATATGGAAAATCATAATTACCTTAAAGAATTTCACATAGCTCTGGAGACGATTGTCGAATAGCGTCGACTTAGCGTAGGAGAGCACGGCGGATATCTTTATATCCGACTCGTTTACGATTTCTTGCATCAGCTCGATATCATAATCAGCAATGCCGATGTATCTGGCCTTGCCGTCACGCACCGCCTGCTCCAGCGTCGGCAGAGTCTCGTTCAAGACCACGGAGATATCCGGCGCGAAGGTAACGTCGTGCACCTAAAGAAAGTACACGATAAAAGACACATTTATCAAACATTATGGCCCTTCTCTCACGAAGCGACTCTCAAGAAATTTGTGATTCGTACTAGTGTCATACGCGTCGCTTGTTAGTAACCGTCATACAAATTCAGCTAGTTACCCATAAGACGCGACGCGTCGGCGATTCATTTGACATACATGTCAGTAGGATATCATGGTTTCCGTCTAAGTCGCATAGCATCTGAATAGCTTCGTGAGAGAAGGGCCTATCTGTTGAAAGCTGTTTGATTGAGATCTTATCAGATCTTAAACACAGTTGTACTGACAGCACGTAATGTGCTTTTAGAGCAAGCCGTAAATAAACATCGGGTATAAACCTAGTAGATCGAACCTTGTTAAGCATTTAACACACCTCTTTACAAATTAAATTGATACGATTTAGAAATGTGTAAGGAGGTCAAACTATAGTGCTGGGTTTGTATTCCTGGTCGTGACAAAAATCCGTAGGTGTCTACTGGTCATATGGATGTCTTATGTAGTCTGTCTGTGTTTTTGTTTTTGTGTACGGCCACAGCATCCCATGATCTTATTGGAGCTGTTGAGTTTGCACCATTTATTTGTTAATTTAAGTACATAATTATTTTGGTATAAAGGTATGTAATTCGATTGAAAATCTGACAAATAGGATTATTTAATAAAGCCACGAGTATGTAAAAGTGGTTCACCACAAAAGGATGAATAAACGAATTATCATATGCAAACTACGTACGTACCCACTATTATAATTCAATACAGTGAATATGTTTACTAACAATATGGCCGGATACATTGTACCGGAGTTTAAATCTGCAACTTCGATAATAACATCTTCGCTATAATCTTTTAAGTCCGAACTGAGGTCTGAGGCTGCATTGTGACTTGTGAACCCAAGTACTTATATACAACTTTTACAAAGCCTCACTTTCTATATCTGAAGTTTATAACAAGAGATAGCTACAGTTAATATTTACTTAGTGCACAAACAAGACCTGAATATTAAATTGTACATATACTAATTATATTACGCCACAGGTGGTCTGAAAACAATTCTGCCAATTAGTGTACCTTTTAATTTTAATGAACTTTTAATAATTTTATTTACACAGCCACAACAAAGTCACCGATTTTTCGTGCGGAAACTTGTTTTAAATAAAGTCATAGTAAATTAATATTCAAACGAACAACGAAATAAAGCTTTTCGTTATAGGCTTATAACAACACCGATTAATAAAATATTTATTGTATCTTCATCAACAACATAATAGCACTGAGCTGAGATGGCCTGGTGGTGGGAACACTTTGATCTAAACCAAAGGTTCAAGGGTTCAAACCCTGGCTAGCACCGCTGAATTTTCAAGTGCCAAATTTGTGTTTAAATTCATCTCGAGCTCGGCACATAAGGAAAACATCGTAAGGAAACCTACGTGTGCCGGAAGAAATTCTGACTTACGTATATACGCCAATCCACAGTTTTAGTAGCGTGGTGGATTAAGCCTTGAACCTTCTCCGTAATAGGAGAAGAGGCCTAAGTCCAGCAGTGGGATATTTACAGACTGTCACTAAAACTACTAATTAAAAAAATAGCATAAAATAAGATGTAAAACAAAGGTGGTCTTATCGGTAAGACAGCGATTTCTTTCAAACAACCTACGGTCACAGGACACAACACAATATAGTAGGTACCTACAGAGCAGAAGCTTTAAACATACATACATATTTTCTTGCTGTAATAAATTTCATATACCCACTCGAGTATTGCAAAGGTTTTATTTAAACGTAAACGGCAGGTTCCGAGTACTACACAATACGTTACAAAATGAAAGGTTTCCATATACTATTGATAAAATGTGAATAAATATTGCAGTGAATCAGTTATGGTTAACCGAGGTTTTTTAAGGTTGCCTTGATATTGGCTATTGCGAGTGTGTTAGTGATTTTACGCCTGCAGCTAGTGAAAATTGTATTACCAAAATTGCTGACCCGTGCATAGCTGTCAAAGGTATCGAGCCTTTCGGCGTCACAGTGGATATGAAGAGCATTGCAGCTGAATGCCTCCAATTTAAAAGGTATTTGTAATACATTTTTATATTATTGTGTCGTATGTAACGGTCCGTATATTACAGTTGTAATTGGAATCACGAAATACAAAAACCCTTATTGTTTTACATATGTTTCTTGTTATTATTTGGTGCAAAATAAAGTATATTATTGCTTTGTTATGCATATCGCAGGAACGTGTAATAGGATTCTATGTTGGTAGTTGCAAGCCAGGCGTGGAAAAGCGTAATGCTAACGTTACACTTGTGTGGTGTTTTGTGACGCGTAAAAGGCACGTTAGAAGCGTATCGCTTTCATATATTTAGTCTGGTTAGAAGCACACTAGTGTGTTGTGACGCTGCGACACAACAGGCGTGAATACGCGTGAAACAAAGTTTTATTCAAAATAGGAAAAACAAAGTGAACTTGCGGAAAAATTATCCCTCAGTAGGGCTATTCCGACCGGAAATGGAGACTTACAGTGAACACAGTGAATTTAGTAATTTCGCTCATTCGGTCTGTCAAATTTGAATTGTTAAAAACTTGCTACAGAATATCCAATGTATACATTTTACGTCAAAAATGACAAATAATTTAGTACGACTCGGTGTCGCATCATATCGTGGCTCTACATGTGCAATCGTGTCAGTCAAGTGTAAAAAAAAACCCCTTGAGTAAGTCTCGATTTTGGTCGGAATATCCCAACAAACCTGAAAAGAAACCGCGAAAGAAACTCCGCGGGACTTCTTTTGTTGGATTATTTTTCAACAATTACCTACATACGGGTGGATCACAAATTATTTAATTTATTGAGGCAGCTTGGAAGCGATCGCATTATTCCTGAGATTATTCTTATTCGCATTATTCCATTATTATTTATATATCTAGGTATAAAATCATGAAATATTATTAAAAGACACACACAAACATTTCTTGACAATATTGAAAGAGATATGCGTATGACGCGTCACGACACACCCTCCGAGTGTAACTCTATCTTAACACCGCCGCAAGCTGCGAAACAGCTCTCTCAATTAAAACGATATCGTGTCGGGTTTGATACGATCTCGCTTGAGCGGATTAGCGTATGTGGAAAAATATATGACACTTTCCTCTAATATTTTTGTATCCAATCAAAGACGTATTATGTTTATTCAAGAAATCAAAGCCCATCTTTATTTATATCTTGTAAAATAATACGTGAAGCGGAAACTTCGTCTACATTTTCACGAAAAATCGGCTAATGGAGGTGATGCATTTTCGCATAGCTGAACCTTATACGGAGAAGGATTCATAAAATTAATATTTTTAAATATTATTTGCAGTAAATATATAAAATGTTGTAAAATAAAACTTTCGCGCACATCGGCATGCATACCTTTGGAATATAATACTATCAGTCACAATATTAGATGTCAAGATTAAAATCATAATAAAGAAAATGAGTGGCTTAACTAAAAAGGTTTTATGTATGATTCTATCAATTCTATGTTTGTTTGTTTCGCCTTTACGCCTAGTAATAGTTACCTCCTGAACCGATTGAAATTTTGCAGATATAAAGTTAGGAAGCTAGACGAGGTGATGGGATTTTTTTATCAGGCAAAACTGATTTGTTCCTGAATTAGCAGCGTTTTCTTTCCTGCAGGGCGAGTTGCGGACAAAAACTAGTAATAGGATTAAATTGATTAAAACCATTTCAACGAACCGCAGTACGATATATCTGAAAGTTTGGTAAAGCTAAGAGTATTGTTCATTGCAGGTGATTCAACAACATCAGATTACTTATACGGTATAGCAAATTTTGAATTGATCAGAACACTAGAAGTTGATCGCGTTCTAAGAAATATTTATATACATATATAGTTTTTTTAGCATTCCGTATTAAATGATAGCTAACGAATTAATGATGAATAACGTATTACACTTTTTTATATTTTAACAGTTTTTTCTTTCGTTTAAAATCAGAAAAAGCAGAAACATTTGAATGCAACTTCAATGGATGAAGACCAACAAGAAACTCATGTATCAACATTATGTGTGCGATCATTCGTATAAGCCTGTGGTTCTCAAACCGCGTGTTCCGGAACAGACTCGGCAGACTCAAAAGAAGTGAACACAATTAAAAACTATTTCAAGCTCACTCACTCCCGACTCTCCTTTAGTAGTCGTGAAATTAGCACCCTTATGTACCTTACCACATTAAGGTACTTACTACGCATCTAACGTAACTACACGGAGGTGTAATTACTAAACTAATCATGGGCGAAATCGACTAGTTGCCCACCTGGTAAGGCGGTCCTCTCCTGATGTTACCATTCTCATGGTGACACCCAATTGCGAAAAGATCAAAATTAAGTGGGAGTAAGGCAGCATTGTTGATGTGGATTTCTAAAAAAAGGCGATCTGTGAAGAGCCCAAAGCCCCAATGTTTTGGCACCGCCCCAGTTGTCACTTGCACATGTCACTACACATTAGCGAACGCGTCCGCCGATGACATTCCCAGACGCGTTCGCTAATGTGTTGAGGAGCCAGAATACTGTTGCGTTAAGTTGCCACTAAGCTCTGTTTAACAACTTGAAGTTAACTTGAAGTCGCAACACGAAGTTCTATCCATATCCTGCCTTTGATAATGAATTAACAGACTGTTCATTACTAAACTACAGCAACTTCTTATTAATAATAAAGCTAAATTAATTTATGTTATCGTATAATTTTCTATTGACACATATTATCATCGAACTTATCTGTTTTTGTTAAAGGATCACAAAACTATCCAGCCAAAATTTCTTGACTTTGTATTAAGAGTAATAGAACACAGTATTAATCATAAATCATAAATGTTAATAATTGAAATATAATATATTAATTGTTGTTCCAAGTTCAAATAAGAGTAAAAATCTGTAATGTTGATATAACATAATGCAACCTACATACGAGTATTATTATGTTACAAGTGTGCCGATATAAAGTTAAAACTACTCGTGCCGAAGCAAATCGACGTACACATTACAAAATACAATTAACTAATGTATTTTCTGAGTTACCTTCCGAGATTTTCTCAGAATGTTTGCAGTGTTTACTTCTTACTTATTTACTTTGTATGCATCGTCGCAACTCAAGTTCAATATATGTATTTCAAGATAGGGAGCGATTTTCTTCCAAGTAAGTAAAACATTTCATTAAAATGATTTTGTACATACAGAGACGGTTTTCTCTAATTCAAATAAATATTTAATAAAGTTACTTTTGAAATTATTAAGAACAAAAGTATCTAAAGTGCCAGAGGTAGTCTCGTCTAAATCGGTCCAGCCCTTGCGGAGATTTTTCGGAACAAATAAATAATAAATAAATTGATATTTTGGTTATAGTTTTTTTTTTAAATATTGCAAACAGAATCTTCGTATTTATTCGTAGGTAGGTGCATGGATTTCTAACGAAACAGAGAGATTAAAAATTCGACGGGAGCAAGATACACAAATGTACGGTAGAAGCTTAAAAGTGATTCATAGAATTTTTACAGTAATAGTTGCACACATGCACACTGCACCCCTTTGGCGTACACAAAAGAATATGGATTGTAGGCAAAAGATAATGCACTCGCCCGAAAATAAAACTCGGCGTTCATATTCGATATTACATAGAAAACTACGAAATTCAGTTCGAAACCGAAGGAATAGTTGCTACAGTTAGCTACGTTAACATATTTACTATTATAACATGATGGTTTTCGTAACAATGGTAAAAAACTTCGAGAACAAGTAAACACTCCATACATGAGCAATAGTAAAATTTTCGAACATTTTAATGTAACTTTAAATTTTTTATTTTAATATGTAACTAATAGTTTTTTTTTTAATTTAAAATAGCTGGAAAATGTGATTAACTGAATCAGGCCTGCCATCTAGTCAGTTCTAAGATGAAATGACATCGGTTGTAGCACCAGAGCAGTTAAAATGCATAAAAAAGAAGAAAGGTATACCTCCCAACAGGAAGTAAGGATAAGATTGGATATTAGACAACGGTCCTCTAGCTTAACCTACGTCACGCGTATGTCGCAGTCGTCTGGTTGAATTCGATATTAAATTGAATCACTAGCGCGTACATTTAATGATGCTAGTAATTTAATTAAATAGCTGATTTAACCAGATGACTGCGACACATACATTAGCCACTTTAGTTCAGCCAAGCCAAGCCGTATCCATATAAAAGTTTACTCAGCTTCTATCACAATAAAAACATTTTTTTATAAGACGATACGATTATTTAGAATGGCGCATCGGAAATAAAACATATCGTGTCTACATATTTATTCAGATGTAAATGTCAGATATCTGTAAAGAGCTCTCGAGCATGTCTTCCTTTCAACGGTTTAAAATATATAATAAATATCTACTTTATAAGAATCTAGTCACAGTAAATAATTAATAAATTCATTCTAGCAACAATGTATGTTAGATCCAACGGCCTGCTAATAGTTTCAAATAATATTACGCCAGCCTAACTTAAATAGTAAACTGGTAAACAAGTACCAAATTGAGTTACATAGCTTGTGGCAGCGGAGGTAGGCTTTTAAAAATTTCCACTACCACGCATCAAGGATTCTAATTAAATCAAAAAAAATCGAATACAAAATAAAATCGGTACTTAGAACTGACAAATAGGTGCTTCGGGTTATAATTAAAATAACAGTGTTTCTGACTCTAATTAACAATGTTTATTCTCAATATTTATTTTCATTTACCTTTCATTAGCCTTTCACTGTAAATCTCTTAACGAGTTTTATTATTACACGAAAATGATAAAAGATTTATGTATTTACGAAATAGATTAATGTTTTCTTCAAACTGATTATTATATGCAACGATTACTAATGCCGAATTTCAACAGTTGTAACTCAAACCACACTAACCTAAGGTTTCGTTTATCAAAACGATACGTTTTGACACAATTATTATTATCGAATACACTGTCATAATTCGTTAAACCTTGCACCTGACCTGTGTCTAATCTACGTAATCTAATACACGGCGTGTTTGCACTTCCAACCGGAGGGCTGTTTGCAATAAACACCCTCGCATAAACACGTGCAAGAAAATAGTTTTAACTAAATAAAATGATAATAAGGAACAGCCTTTAAATTTCCCACTGCTGGGTAAAGGCCTCTATTAGTCTACTCCTATTAAGTACGATTTATTGAGCCTAATCCACTAGGCCACTCCACTACCAGTTGGCGGATGTCAGAAATTTAGAATTTCTTCCAGCACATGTAGGTTTTACAACGATATTTTCTGAGCTGAATTTAAGCACTTTGGCATTTGAAAATTCAGCAGTGGTAGAGTTTGAACTCCCGAACTTCGGTTTAGATCAATGTGTTCCACGAGGTCATCTCGGTTCTCATCAATTTAATGACAGCTGTTCATTAACTCGTTCCGTTTTTTTTTGTAATTAATTAAGAAGCTTACATTTCTAAGAATCACGTTGTGGGTGTCACGTTTTGATGTCTCTCTGCTGATAAATGATATTTCTAATAATATATTCCTGATAGGTAATTATAGGTACTATTATTAGAAATAATGACACTTTTTAATATAATCAATTATTCACATTAATTAATTTTATACTAGGAAGCATCTTATGTGACCTATATTCAATTACTATACTCGAACTAACTCTACATCGCAGTCGGTTCTATTTCCCGGATGTCTTAAGTGTTTTCAATTTAAAAGACAGTTGATGAATCTAAGTGAATTAAAATCTAAATTCAATTAATTTTCAAGCACTCATGGCCTTAACTAGACTATAAGCTAAATTTTACGTTCCTCCTCTATTTAAATCCTCAATTCTTTAGTTTTTCTTTAAATGCAAGTGCACATTTAGAGCAACAACTAAAAGATTAATTTACATACCTGAATCAAGTCGACATACTCCAAACCCAGCCGTTTCAGAGTATTATCGACACCAGCAGCCGTCTTCTCAGCGGAGAAGTCGAACATATTTGCAGTATCCTGCTCGTAGCGTCCGACTTTGCTGCCGATGAAAAACGAATCCCTCGGCACGCCTTTCAACGCCTGTATACCAAAATGATACCATAAGGCCCTTCTCTCACGAAGCGAGTCTCGAGAAATTTGTATTTCGTATTAGCGTCATACGCGTCGCTTGTTAGTAGCCGCCATACAAATTCAGCTAGCTCCGCATACGACACGACGCATAGTCGAATCATTTAATTAATTCCAAAAGGATATAATGAATAGCTTCTTGAGAGAAGGGCCTAATGATACAAGTTAGACGTCTGGTTCCCGAATCTACTTATTCTGATGGAAAGCAGGAACCGTGATCTGCAATGGTCTTCCAGAATGAGCTCAAATCATCTGGGCAATATTATTTCATACAGTCGTATTCGTTATCGAATGTAATCATAGACACAACACGTAATAAATTGTGCTTCACGGTCGGGAACTCAATATCAATACCAATGTTAATTTTCTAATTTCCTGAATGCAAGAATTAACAATTTGTTAGGCGGTATCTAACTAATTTATTTTATAATGGTAACTATTACTATACTAATTTATTTTTTAATGGATAGGGGGCAAACAAGCTAACAGATCACTTAGTGGAAAGTGACTGCTACAAAATGCCTTGTCGGTCTTTTGAGTAAAAGTATACATTACGGATCTGTCCGGAAATACAGAAAGGTTCTGCCAATTGTATTGGACAATGATTGGTCGTTTATTTCCCTTATTATCGTATAATATTAAAAAAAAGCGATGCATACCTTTCCGATGGTTCTCTCAGAGTTCCCTTGCCCGTACCAGGGTCCAGTCTCCAGATAATTCACGCCACGCTTCATTGCTTCTCTGATGAGCTCCAAGCCCTTCTCCTCCTCGAAATTTCTAAAAAAAATGATACATAAATGTATACACAACTATTTTACTAGCACTTAATACAGGTCTGTAAAAAGTGAACAAGGAATTAGTGTTAGCACTAAAGCTACCGACAATTTTAGTGTAAATATTGCTAATAGTATAATAGAGCACAAAATTAAATTTTCTTGGAAAATAGCATAAATAGCTGAAAGTAAGGAAAGAAGAAGACATTATACACATATACTAAGAACTGTTACATAGTTTGGTAACGGTATTACGGCGTTTTAAAATGTGTAAGTTTTAAAGAAATTTGAAAATTGGTCAATTTGACCGCTGTTGGTCACAAAGGCTGTCACTGTATTTACTAATTCTTTGATGTTCCAATGAAAAGTTCAAACTTATAGCCTTAATACATTTTATTATTTAAATTTTCAAACCGATTATTTACATACTCGTGTTATAGCTAAGAAAATATTATCAAGATATTAATAAATAATTTCCTGAAACAGTTCAAATATATCTAATGCAATTTAATACCTAATTATGGATTAAACATCGCGTATTACTGGTAATAATGATAAAGATAAGAAATATCCGTTTATCGTATTACAAAGGACGAAATAAAGTAAGAATTAACATAGACATTTTTGTAGAGGTTCGTCTTTCTAAGTGGTTAACTAATATTTTAGTGGAGATAGAAAGTAGGTTCTATCTCCACTAAAATATTGCAATTATGTGTATAATAAATAATAAATAGAATATCCTCATGTTGGTAAGTTTAAGACGAAAAATTTTACAGTAATGTATGTGTAAACGCTGCTCTTTAATGTTTTTAGGTTTCGCACCTCAAAAGCAAAAATTGAATCCTTAAATCTCTATTTGAACTATAAAAATATATGTTCTAAATTTACCAATAAATTAATAAAGAAGATTTTCTTAGCGTGGGATGGTACAAAGCTATCGATGTGCGAAACCTGTTCAAGTTGTCCCCAGTTTTATTTCCTTGATTTTTCTTTAACCTTTGACATTTCACATAAAGAACATCTCAATGAATAAAGCTGTCATGGCAATAATATCCCACAGCTGGGCATAGGCCTCTTCTCCTATTAAGGAGAAGGTTATGGAGCTTAATCCACCACGCTGCTCCACTGTGGATTAGTGGATATACATCTGTCAGAATTTCTTCCGGCACATGCAGTTTTCCTCACGATGTTTTCCTTCGCCGACGAGCTCGAGATGAATTTAAACACAAATTTAACACTTGAAAATCCAGCAGTGCTAGTGAACCCGTGACCTTTGGTTAAGATCCATGTATTCGCACCACTAGGCCATCTCCGCAAATACCCACCTATACCTATATCTATTTGATTATAATTACCAAGGTACCACTCGGAATTACTAATCAACTGGGATATGTCGCAAGCATTCCTGCTTGCAGTCACCGTTACCATCAGTACAGTAATTATTTTTAGTCGCAGACTTGTGTTAAAGTGTGTGTCTAGGAATAATTTCGTTGTCCTCTATTTAGTGTCTGTGTTCTACAATTATATACGAAACGTCGTGACATTTCATTTTTTAAACAATCTCGTAGTTCTTGTCTGGCTATTTTTTAATCCTTCGCTAAGTAAGGAAAAGAATTGCTTCAATTCATTAAAAAGCTCTTACTTACAAACCTTTTACAAATAGGTACATAGGTATAAGAATTTCGATTTTCAAGGAACAAGCATGTCAACACAATCAGTTTAAAAAGGTACCACCTTCACCTGTGACAGTTTGTCAAGCAAAATATAATAAAATTTATTTACTACATTTCTTTTCTTATATTGTTTATTTTAATTTAATTATTGCTAATATTATGCTTACATCTTAGAAGTGATTTTTTTTGTTGAAATAAATGTCATAAAAATTTATTTCCATTAATTTCATATTTCAAATTGGGCTCAGAGGTGATTTAAAATATTGGCCGTTACAAAGGGTCCTATAGTTCTCGAGATAGATACCTTACGAAGCTGCTTTTCATTTATCATACTCATATTAATATACAAAGAGGAAGATCTTCGCGCTGCTCAAGCCTGATGAGAACATTACATTTATTTTTGAAGTACCAACGACGACAAAGGACATGGTTCCAAAGATACTTCTGTTTGTATAATTGACTATTACTTTATTGCTAATTGCAGAACAATATTTCGTTTACAAGTTGTCATTCTCATGTTATAATCGGGGTCTTTCTTGTCCAAGCTAAGGGAAAGTACCGGACTCGTAAACAGTAGGGATAAGTTTTTATCGAAATAAAAAAAAAACTGGAAAACTGTCTACCCGTTTAGGAGCTACGATGCCACAGACAGACATACATTACACCCACACACAGCAGTCAAACTTATAACACCTCTCTCTTCGATTTCGTCAATTCTATCGACTACAAACACGACTCTAGTTTCCACAAATCAGGATCAAAATAAGCAACAAAATATTGAAGTTCGAAGATGTGATTTAAATAGATATTAGAGTAGGTATTAGTATGTCAATTGATGTTGTCGTAATGGGACAGACAGTGCAGTTATCAGGAGTACCTAATCCCATTATAAAGTGGAATACTCGCTGCTCTTATTAATTTAATGTAATCATTTGTCACAGCATCTATTGACAAAGCTATTGTATTGAATGGGACATGGCACTTATCCACCTGAATACTAATGAGACATTATAGGCATAATGGCGTTGATATTAAGATATAATAGAACTAAAATGTAAAATGTGTATGTATATGTTGGGTTCCAGTGGCAAATTTACCCACAGGCCCGATAGGCCCGGTCCTACACACATTTTTAAGGGCAGCAATAATAGTTATTCTGGGGGCGACAAAGTTGGAAACGAGGCGGACGGAGTATGACCTTATTAATTGAATTGATATATTTAAGAAAGGGAACAGGGCGTCGACTTTTTTTACCTTTGGGCGGCCTATGAATTAGACCTACGAATAGTGCCTAGGGCGGTACTTGTGTTAAATCCGCCACTGGCACTTACATATGTGTAATGTTATTTTAATTTTGTTACAATACAATAATACGTATATCACGATGAAATGCTTGCGAGTTATTATTGCGGAAGCTCCTAGTGGAAACTCTCATAGAACTACAAGAACGATTCTAAAAGTACTCGACCCGGTGCTTCCTAGAGTTGAATCGATTTACAAAGAACACTGTTTTTCGATTTTCTGTATTTAAAGATTAAGGCAAAATTTAAACACCTTTTTAAAAAAAAAAAATTAAAATAGACACTGTACACCTCTGAATCAGCTATCATTTTTCGAAATACTGCGGAATAGATAAATATAGAACATATTTATAACACCAGGCTATGACACCTTCAGCGCTGGATTAAACCTATTTTATAAGAAAATAGAGACCTAAAAAATCGAATGTGCCCCACATTAATCACTCTAGTGACGTTTTTACGTCGTTGCATCTAATATGTCGCATTTAATATGGTAATATTAAACAACAAAATAAAAATAGGTATCGAGGACATAAGACATAATCCGAGATCTTTCAATATCTAACTGTATGTTACGCATTGTTTGTGACATAAGTAGATTATTAATCAGTGGCGGATTTACCCATAGCCGCGTGAGGCTCGGGCCTAGAGAGCCACACTTTTTGGGGCACCAAAAATTAGCCTTTAGGGCGGAAAAGTCTCCTTTTTTTCGCGAAAATAGTATACTACAGATAGGGAACAGAGAGTGTCGACCTTTTTTTAGCTCAATTTGTATATGTCACATAGAGGATGGCTAAGCGAGGGGCACCCTATGAATAATATTGTAGTACTTATGTATTTATATCAAATACGTATTTACGGAAAACACGTTATTTAATTAAATATCCTAATTTGCGTCACTGTAGCTATGAAATGTAATGAAAGAAGGAAAACAAAAATGTTTTTCGGTAACTATTTTTATAATCAAACGTTTGGAGTTTCCGGTTTCTATAGGAACGAATACATAAAATAAAAAAAATAAAAAATAAAAACAAAATTTATTTGTAAAAATACAGTTTTTTACTTGCAAAAAGTATTTTAGAATTTTGCGTAGGAGAATTTGTATACTTAGTAAAAGAATTTCTGTATACATGTATATCCGCCAACCCGCAGTAGAGCAGATTGGCGGGTTAAGCTTTTTAACGTGTTTCCTTAATAGGAGAAGCCTTTGTCCAGCAGTGGAACATTTCCATGCTTTCCTAATCTTTAAATTTAACTTAAAGTGAAAGTCGATTCTTTATTTTTATTAAATTATAATAGGTAAAAACATAAAAAATAAATTTATTTAAAGTAAAACTGCAGGCGAAGGTGGGCAAACATGTGTTTTGCATGTATGTTTTTTTATGTATTATCATAAAACCACTATTTCGGTCATTACTTTTAACACGTTCCCTGCGCCATCACTTTCAAAAAACTTCCAGCTGGTGCTTTGGAGACCTAAAAGATCTCCAAACTAACCTACCATTTGGTGCGTTTGAGACCTAATCGGTCTCCTAAAGATACAGTTTTCAAAATAGTTTATATCTTCCAAAAAAACAATCAAATATATTTTGAAGTTTTTGTGGGTGAAAGATAGCCTATTGCTTTATATTTTGCTAGGTTCGCACGCAGTTATGACATTTGAATAAACTACAAATACGAAAAAAAAAATAGATATCGATTGTATCTCGTACCGCAACGGAAGATAGTTC
>DVXP01001324.1:0-15425 GCA_018235645.1 Junonia grisea | reverse complement strand
GCTGGTCACCCTTTTTTGTATAAGTGACAGTTGCACTTGTCATTTTACTGACTCGAATTAAAAATCTTGGTATAGAGCCTGTAGAGAGAGTAGACGGGTAGCCAATATTATGCATAATAGATTTTTGTTTATACATTATTTGGCCAAAAATATTTTTATTATACATACCGTTCCTAATCTATATGCGTTTCTTTAATTAGGTGGTTTTTAATATCATAAAATGAAATTTTACATAAAAATATATTAATTTGAATGTTATTTAATGTTGTCACTGCATAAAACCTTCCACTCGCATTAACCCACAGTGAAATATTTACTTGCAAATACGCGTGTGGCGTGAAAAAGTTTTATGAATCGTTAACATTTGATCTACAGTGATAAAAATATAAATAGTAAAACAATCAGCGGCTATTATATTATCTAGAATGTAAAACTATACATATTAATTATACGTATTTAGTAACACTTATGTACCAGTTTATAATAACATATTTCAATTGTTACTTTTGTTAACTATATTGCCCGTGATAACAATAATTTATAAAAGCTTACTTAATCTGTCAACGCGTAAAAATTTATTAGGATCGAGGGCATGAAACGTAATCTCCGATAATTTATTCTAATGTTTTCAATTAAAACGTTTAATGAACGGTCCATCTGTTACAGTTACATCGCATCGAATATGTCCACACGAGACATCTAATATATCGGGACGTGAAGCCCGAGAATTTTTTAATAGGTAGAGCAACGAGTAAAAGGGAAAAAATCATACACATCATTGGTGAGTGGATTTTTCGTTATTTTTTGTTGATTTTTTACTTGCGTGCCACGCCCTTTTGTCACTGGCTCGATGAATGACTTATAGGTACTACTCAACTTTTATTTGGTGTAGCGTGATGTTTAAAACCCTATAATCTTCCTTACAAAGAAGTTATTTAACCCAAAAATATTTTTTAATCGAGCTTTTATTTCTTTAGAGTAGCGTGTGTAAAGAAACAAGGTCTTTAAGGTTTATTTTATTTGTTGAGATTTGACTTCAAGAACGTGTGTTAAAAAGGACACGGAAATGAGTAAATCTTTAAATTGTCACTTTAAAGTACACAGCGGTCGTGATCCACGTTAATATATTTTCGTATCATAAAGTTAAAATGTTACTTTACATGCAACTGTGTCAAGACAAAAAGTGGCCTATTACTTGAACGCTCCACTTTGACGAATGTCGTGTACAATTGTATAGTTTATAATTCAGGTCGTTGTCCATTTTTATATGAAATTACAAAACAACTGAGGTGAGAAATTAATAACCGTTAATGCGTTTTAGACGGAGAAAAAGAATCATTGACGTCACGTTAACACATTAGTTGATAAATTGCACTCCCATTCATATAATGATCTAGCTATTGACCGCAACTGTTTGTTCGAGGTTTCTTTTATAAAAGTACGAAACGACTGTCTTATCATTTTATTATAAATGTTCTTTAAAATCCTTAAAATTTTCTCTTTAATACCTCAAAATCTACAGAAAATACTGTAAAGGTAAACTTAACTAGTGGGTTGTTAGTAGGAGATCTAGCTTTAAAGGAAAGAGAATTATAAAACACCACCTTACCGCACTGCGGATTAGGCTAAAATATGTAAATTAAAAAATGTACTAGCCATATGATGTCAACATTAGCTTTTGCGATTTCGTGAACTCCAAATGGTTTAATTCAAGAGAAGTTGATTATCACCAAAATATTAATTTTTTTCTTCAACGAAGTCTTATCCTCTGACTAACATCTCAAACAGACGGACGGACAAAACTTTCGCATTAACGTAGTATCAATACTTAACGGTATCGAGCATACAATTCGTGCCGCAGTTCTGCTCGCCACCTTGAATCCACGAGGCCCAGTTTTCGCGAATCGATAGACACTTGACCTTCGTAATCCCATTATGCACTGCAGACAATGTGGATAGGAAACCGTTACCGCGTCAGCTGTCTTTCGGCTCGTTTTGTTTTTGTTGCCTGTATTGAATATCGACGGGTGTTATATTTTAATTATTTTAATAAAAACTTGTTTACGACATAAACATTTTATGTTTATTTTTTTATGTTAAATAAGTTGTTAATAAAGGGCAAAGCTTTATTAATTGTATCGTTATATCGTGTTATGCTTTCGATATTTTGTATCGAATTAAGAGAATGAAATATCTAATTAAGGAATAATCTAACAGATTTAAAGTAGACCGCTTTTGTTGTTATTAAACAGATAAAATCTGTTTAAAATTAATTCAAAAATATTTTTGATTAGATAACAATTAAACAATGCAGCGAATTACAACAAATAGTCGCTATCGGTTTTCACTGCAAAAGTGAGAAATTAAACTTAAAGATATTCTGATATAGTTCGTATACATGTAATAAGACTGACAAACAAAAAGGCGACTCGAAACATTATAGCGCTAAGATTTCATTAGATTATTCGTAACAATACGTTTGTGATAACACGATAGCACAGTAAGTGTCGTTAGGTAACGCAATGAGTACGGTGTGGTAACTCAATCTTAGCGAGGCCTGCGGTTGAAACGTACTACCGACGGCTTTTTGCAGGACGTTTCTACTGATACGTATTAATTACTCTTGTAATTGCTGATCGGTGGCAAATGTTGCGTATTATTTAGACGCCTGTAGAATGATGATTAGTTGTAATGGAATTGTTTACAAAACACATCTATTAACTCTATTCGACGAGAAATCCAATAAATACATTGTTTTAATTAACACGTCCTTTAAAATTATTCAAACATTTTTCTATAGCTTAAAGGTTCTTAATGGTCATACTTTTTATTATTTTTAAAATTGACTCGAAGATGAAAGTCATTGCTGAATCAAATTATAATCGGAGTAAAATTTTACCATAGATAGCTATATAATATAATGCATAATCTATACTTAAATAATGATCATTAATGTATTTTTCAGATTTCGGTTTGGCCAAAGAATATATAGACTTAGAGACAAACAAACATATCCCATACCGGGAGCACAAGTCACTCACAGGGACTGCGAGATACATGTCAATAAATACACATTTAGGAAAAGGTATGTCAAATTATATTATATCAGTAATGAGTAATAAAAATAAATATCGATTAATCAAATCGTAATTTAATCGATCCTAATCAAAAACCGTTTATTGTAAAATATCTATTTATAGAGTTCATTAAAATTTATCGCTACGTCACAATTATTTTATATCTATTTCAGACTGTATAAATTTTACTCAAAACATATTGCGAATATCCTGTTTCTATACTGTAAATTGTGTTTTTTTTTTCCAGAACAATCTAGACGCGACGACCTAGAGGCTCTGGGGCATATGTTTATGTATTTTTTACGTGGTTCCTTACCCTGGCAGGGTTTAAAAGCTGATACACTCAAAGAAAGATACCAAAAAATCGGTGATACCAAACGAGCGACTCCTATTGAGGTAATGTTTATTTTTTAAGACTTACATGATAATCCCAAACAATTCAATCATATTAATAAAATAAGGATAACGATGATCAAAACGGAAGTGATAAAGCATTCACAGTATTCTTAAATGTTTAGGGGAAAAACCTTAATCTTCTTATTCTCATAATCCATTTTTAAACCGATAACTTAATTATTAATCTTTGTATTTGAAAAATAATAACAACACTTTTTAATGACTCACAAGCCTTGTTGAGGATTACTCCTATAAATTTTTAAAAACAGATAATCAATCTAGATTACACGCTTATTTTGGTGTATGTACTTCCCAGACGTTTTTTCTTCTTACGTATAGATACATTCATATAGATGCTTTGTATTCAATAGTTCGAGTGCTGGCTGACTAAACAATATTTAAAACAAGTAAAGGGCAGTTTTAACTCCTTAAATCCGTCTATTTTTGATATTTCTTGTAGTTTCATTTACTTAGTTAACACATTTAAATCCTGTATATTTCGAAAGGATTGTAATCCACCATCCTGCTTACTATCCTGCCACTATAAACAGATATGTAAATGAAGCTAAAGAATGTTATTTAGTCTAATCTAGACTAGTCTTTTACGAAAGCAGTAGAACATAATATGATCACAATGTATGAAATGGGATATGGGTAGCAGGGTGGATAAGGCAAAGAACACAAAAAACTGGTGAAGGCACAAGTGTAACATATTATTTGGAAGTGGCAGTGGATGCGTATGCAATAGCGATCCTGCGGCCTAAGTTTTCTTGGTGGTGATAGCCATCGCATGAGTTTTAGTGACGGCCCCAGGAGTCGGCTATCTTTTGAAGATATAGATTGCAGATATAAAGACTGCCGATAAAAGTGGAAATTTACATAAAAATAAATGAACACCTAAGACTCCTGAGACTGTTAGGTCTTACATGAACCCTACAGTCGACCTGCACATCAACTCGACCAATATAACCCAACCCCTCTCACTCCGCAGGGTCTCACATGAACCCTGCAGTAATACATTCACTCGACCAACATAACCCGACTCCTCTCAGAGCGGTCTTACATGAACTTTGCAATATACGACCAATCGACCAACATAAACAAACCCCTCAGACAACAGAGTCTTACACGACCCTGCATTAATACACCACTTCAACCAATACGATCAACATAATCAGACCCCTCAGACAACAGAGTCTTACACGACCCTGCAATACTACTTCAACCAATACGATCAACATAATCAGACCTCTCAGACCACAGAGGTCTTACACGAACCCTGCAGTATACAACCACACAAGCAATTCGACCAACCTAACCTGACCTCTCCCCGCAGGTGCTATGCGAGGGTCACCCGGAGGAGCTGGCCACGTACCTGCGCTACGTGCGCCGGCTGGACTTCTTCGAGACGCCCGACTACGACCAGCTGCGGCGCATGTTCCGCGACCTGTTCGAGCGGCGCGGCTACGTCGACGACGGCGAGTTCGACTGGACCGGCAAGACTATGGTAAATTGAACACTACACTGCTATATTATATGCTAACTGTACTGACAGCTGGGGTTATTGACCCTGAGCGCAACTTCCAAGTTCTTGTTTGCTTCTCTTAACTGTTTTGATTTGACTGGGTCGATACGATCTATGTGCTTTAATTGAAACCACATAAACTCAATACCATTCCCAGACCCTATACGAAAAAATAATTCAATTAGAACAGTAGGTTTTGGCCTTAAGACCATATTAAAGTGTTGCTCAGTATTAATATGCTCGCTGCCGCCCCTCTCGTCCGCACGGACGGCAGCGCGCAATCAAACGCATGCGACGCGCCCATACCCTGAAAATTACACTTTACTTTAAATCTTAAGCAATTTAATTTGTTTAAAAAAGTATTTTCATATTTTTCCGTTATTTATTATTCTACTGATCCCGAAGTCTTACTGAAATACGAACATTTTACGTAGTTTCAATTAGAGCACATATATTACACCTGTATACGCTAACTGTACTGACAGGGTCAGTGACTTTGAGCTTTTGTACTATATTCCTTATTTTTTTTGGCAATATAGGCTACTAACTAACCAATAAACTAACCAGTTAAAGAATCATCTATAAATTACGTCACATTTAAAAGGAAGGAGGGGGGGAGGGAAAGAAACAAAGCAATATGACATTGAGCGGCACGGATAAAAGTTTTGTGACATCACATGTTACAATTTAAAATACCCAATAATAAAATTGAAGGAGGAAATGTGATTGAATCTTAATTTTTTTTGTGATGTGATTTATAGATGGCACATCTAACCGGGATCATTGACTCTGATTTGTGTGCTGCTATTAATGTCTTATTAATGTCATGGTAAATAGTTACTAGCACCACTATCTGACAGTACCGCCTTAGGTCGTTGACCTCTGGTTTGTATAGTTCTACCCTCTTTTATTGTTTCGTCAATATACAACCTATTACTGACTGTAACAACGCTCGGAGTCAATGAACACTGGTTTGTGTTGGGCTACTCGCTTTTTATTATTTTAGTAAACAAGGGCGATACAGGTTTATCCCTTGTTGCTTCCATAGACCTGTATCACTGCTTGGGCTTGTGAACCACAAGTTTATATTTCAAAGTAATGTATGAAATAATTTTATGGCCATTGGTACTGTTGTTGCTACTTAACTCTTATGTAACAATTTAAACACATGGAACGGCAGATGTTAAAGATTCCGCATTATATAAAAGTAGTAAAATCTTATGACATTTTGAATACATAAAGAAATAAATATAATTAATGCTCTGTGTTTAGTTTTTAAAAGGACAAGGCCGTGAGAACATACTATATTTAATTTTGTTCTAAACTTATTATTATAACAAGTTAAAACTATGCACACGTACATAAGTCACTGTAGAATCAAGACTTAATGTTAATTATTTACTGAAAATTAATTTAATCCAGAACTCTTAACACTGTCAAACTGTTATGCAAAATACTTAGATTTTACAAAATAAAGGGTTATAGGTATATATCACACAATAAAACTTATGTTGTCACAGTTTTACTTTAAATTACTTTGTATACGAAAAAACTTAGATTATTGAATATTATAAAGTAATTTAAATTATTTCTTTTAATCTGTTGAAAGGTTTATGCCATTGTTACTACAAAATGTGCCTTTTTAGAACACAATTATTGTATGATAGCTGTAGGTTGCTAATTTCGTATGGTGTATTTTATTTGCAATTGTTATACAGTTCAATAATTTCATTTAATGAAAAAATTCTAGTACTAATATTTTTATGTTCTAGCCTTTTACTCGTCTAGTATAAACTTATAACAATTGCAAGTATAGTAAACAAGTCCTTGTGCACAATTAGCTTTCAGTACCGTCCTACATTCATTGAATGAATTCTTTGATTGCACAAATGCTTTACCTTCGTCATAATCACCATGCTTTGTTGTGCAATCCTGCCTCTTAATTCCTTTTATACTATTTCTTGTACTATAATGTTTCGCTAACAAAATTTTAACGATATTTTTCTTTTCATTGTAAAGTCAAACGTAACATGTCATTTTTTTAATACGGCTTTATTATCCTTTGTAACGTTAAATGAAATTACTTATCCGATAATTCTTAGTTGCTAATTGGTAGAAATTATTATTTATTATATTTAATAAAGCTAATATGTGAATGTGTGTTTCTTTGTAGATTAGTGCTGTATTTTGATGTTAGAAAATGTTTGTCGATTATGTTTTCAGTTAATTACTAAATGTTTTGTTTTAAAAGGTATTGCTATTTAGTAATACACGAATATGAGTATGTTATAAACTTAATTAAATTGTTTTTACTACATACTTTATAGGACAAAAATATTGTGAAATATTTTAATGTAAACAATTTATTGTCCTGGTAGGCTGGTATATATCATACGTTAAGTTATTTTTGGTGAAGTACTGTAAGAAGATAATTATGTGATAGCTTTTTACCACGAGCATCTGCTCACAACTTGGTCCGCTTTTGTTAAGCATTGTCTAAAAAATGATATATAATTATTACGAAGATTTATACTTTCAATGACAATATATGACAGCTATGTCTATGTTCTTAATATTAAATTCAACCAAAATCGGTTTTCAAAGTAAATTAATGATGTAACTATGAACGTTAAAATATTACATACTGCATTTATACATGAAATGCGTCGAAAAGATTAGTTTTTTTTAAAAGGCACTTTATGGCACAATAATTACCGCATTTATGCATGAACTACAATGTGTCGATATGTTACCGCTTACCTGCTGCATGTAACATATTCGCATGTTACAAAGATCAGTTTTGAAATTGCCGATGTAGCTGAGACTTAAAGCCACAGCAATCACCATATTTATGCATGGATTACAACAAATTCGTTGATTTATCACCGCTTTTGAACCGCATGTGAGTTATTTGATTGTTTGCCGCACGCAGCCCGCAAACATGCACGTCATGCGCATATTACGTAACGCGCCGCCGTCGAATATCGTTAGAAATAAATCGGATAAGGTCAGTCCATTGCATTACGCTCTGACGTAGATCGGTAACTCGATTACGTACACATTCGATTAGTTAAATCTTGTAATGTACATGTAGTGTTTCATACATACATATAGATATGTAATATTTATGACTTTTTGCATATACATATTTACATAATGCTTTAAATCGTCGTTATTTTTCAATCTTTTTAGTCGTCATTTTAAAGTTTTCTTCAAACGCAAAGCAATCATCAACCATTAGCTAAACTATTAATTCATTTATGGTTATGATTAATATCTTATCATGTTGATAACATTACGTTCATCTTGAGTCTTAAGTAGGTAGATTTTATATTAAAGTGAGGAACACAGTAATGAAATTAAAATTATGTTTATTGTATTATTATCTATTAATTTAAATGAAACTCGAATTCCCGTGTATTTGAATGGATGAAAGAATTCTTTCTTTATCAAATCTTTTTTTGGAATATTCAAGTTCGTAATTGTAAACTGTGTTCTGTGTTCCTCACTTAAATTACTTTAAGTATGTAGCTAATACCATGTAGTTTGGTAAGAACCTAGTTCAAGTATATTATTTAAAACTTTTCTTTTAAACTTTTTCCAGTCTACACCAGTGGGCTCAATTCAGACTGGTCACGAGATTGTCGTGTCGCCTAACCGAGATAGACATCAGCCCTTCCACAAGGTAAAATATTATATTTAATACAAACAATTAACATATAAATAAAGATAAATGATTCGTCGCTTAGGTTCTAACAGGATCTAATTCTAATTAAGCAATTTACCACACGAATTAAAAAGTGTACATAGTACAAAATACACCACTTAAAAATAGTGTTGTATTGATTCATAATGTCAGTGTTTAAAATTATGCAATATTTCGCTCCTCTATAGAGTTTATAATTTTGACGTCCGTTCTGTTAGAAATTACGCGAAAAAGTATTATATACTCAATAGTTCCTAAATAAAGATAAACGAAACGGCTAAACTAAGATGTGTGCCTAATGGAATAGTGACTTGTACTTAGTGCCACTAATCAAAAGCACGCCTAGATCGACACCACTTCCAAAACTGCGAAATTTTAATATGCTTTAATATTTTCAATTCTTATGTTATTTAAATTATTATTTTATAGTATTTATTAATTAGACTTTATATTATATTAATTAGAGTTTCTTTTGCCAAAATATTTATTTTATACATGCCAGTTTTTTCACTTATCAACGTTCTTTTTATGTAATGTTTTAAAAGTTATTGGTTATAATATCTATATTATAAACCGGCTTCAAATCAGTAGCTTAATAACGCTGACGATAAAAGCGGTAGATGAATTTCAATTTTCTAAATATAGTGCGAATATGGTCCTTTATTAATTACCTAAACTTTTCTCATACTTTTTACGATCAGCCGTACATAATTATGAATCTGTGTCATAAAAACCAAAAATAAAACTTAATTTTAAATATCGTAGAGACCCACACAGCTTCTTTTAATATAATTATACTTGAAGTCGGTTTAACTTAGTACAATCAAATTTAGTTCTACAGTTGATAAGTAAAGGTTGGCGAACTTATTTGCTTTTTTGTCGGTGCAGGATGATTTGTGTGATTATATGATTGGTTTGGTTGAGGACGATGAGGCGGCGCTTATATCCGGAGAGGTTTGGTCCGCATATACCCTGTTTTGTGTTTTATAACCTCATAGATTCGCTAACCTCGCCCCCCACAAATCTCCATAAAATCTCCCCAAACTTGTGTTAATATAATACCTTTATTTTGAAAATACCGTTTTCATTTTGGTGTGATGACGATTGTTAGAAGTCATATACATAATATGAAGAAATCAAAGAAATTTCAATTTTGATTATATCCCGAGAGATTTGGTCCGCATATACCCCGTTTTGTGTTTTATAGCCTCATAGTTTCGCTAACCTGCTCCCAACCCCCCACAAATCTCTCCATACTTACGTTGATGTTCCAATTCCCTCATTTTGAACGTTTTAATTCTCGTGTGATAAACATTGTCAGAAGGCATTTCCTTACCGTGAACGAATTAAGGAGATACTTCTATTTAATTTTTATTTACGTTTTTTTCCTATCTAGTTATTGTCATCAAGATAGAATACTAAAAAAGAACTATATATTCTATTGCTATTACAAAAATACCATTATGTACAACTTTCGCTTCTAGCATTTTTCATTTACCATCGCTATTATTCTTTGTGACTTAATATTTAAATGAACACTATTCGTCTTTTTGTTAACAATTTTCAAATCCTTGTTCTCTAAAAAATTGCTCATTTATTGTTAATAATTTAGCATATAAACATCGATAGTTTTGTTATATGTCATTGTAATAATTTTTTGTACACTTTCTTTGCAGTAAATATGCTAAATATCAATTGCTATCTTAGTATGTTGTTTTATCTGTTGCAAACAAATACGCTACTGCCAGTATAATCGTTTAGTTCTTAGTACAGAAGTAAGCCAATTTTCAGATTAAGCCGCTTTAACTTGCGGGTATTTATTTAATGGCTAATTAAGATTAACTGCCGCTCACAGAACGTGACGAGTCACGGGGCCCCACGGTGATTTATAATAGGCTTACGAGTGTTGTTTATCGAAACAGATTTAATTAATTAAATAAAGGTCAAAGTCGTGAAAATAAGTAACGGAAAAGAAACATTAACATAAAATTCTACTTTCTTTTAATATCGAACTTTGTTCGATCGTAATTAAGCTTGTTTTATTTATTTGATGTTATTCTGTGTTACTTAAAAATTGGATATTGTGCAACCGATTATGATATTTAGGAATAATGTTCAACTTATTGCTTAAAGGTTAAAAAGTAATTTCATAATTTCCAATGTTTTTTTTTTAAATGTATAAATAGAGCACACAATTATAAAGAGTGATGGTTGGGTAGTATATTTACGTGACGTTTTTATTACAGCTAACTTTATACGTAAGCAAAACCGTCACCTCTTATATTTTTAAAGCTATATTTACACTGTATCACTTTAGAAATACATATATATTACACAGAGTAAAATAACCTAGAATTATTCATCATTATTATTTGTCTATTATTTTCACCCCATTCTCAAGTGTACGAAAGGTAAAAAAAACTCACTAAAAACGAACATTTTAACTTTTACAGTAATATATGTTAAATTAGCCTTTACTTAAAAAAATCATTTCACATACTATAATGTAAAGTACATACGTATTACATAGAAGACTCATGGTCACTTAAAATCATACACCATACCACAAAAAAGTATCGAAAACAATACTAAATCTATTAACGAAACGTTCCAGGGCGCAGTGAAGGACTCCGGCACGGGCGGCACCGCGAACACCGGCAACTGGCCGCACAGCGGGAAGGCCACGCCGCTCACCGCCGGACACCTGACGCCCGCTGACAGGCATGGCTCTGTACAGGTGAGCGCCATAACTACAAATACTGTTCGTATTAGTTGTCGTACATCGAAACCTTCTTGTTATGGACCAAAGACTCTATCGTACACTAAAAACACGATTTTATGCACTAAATTGTATACACTAATAATAATAATAAACTTTATTGTAGACCGGAACAACAGTAATATCTATATCTATAAAAATCAATGCCTCTTTTCATTGTAACTTTAAAAGTCAAGAGCGGACTCATCTATCCAAACCAGATAGATGTTTATACTTCATTCGAACTATTTAGTGGATAGTTATGTAAAGTTTGCAATAAATCAGTCGCCCGGTTCTTCATTTATCACATTTTTAATAACAAATTAATTAAATAAATTGCAGATTTTGTTGTGAAATTCAAACTATTTTACTTTATGCGTAGAGAAGCACCTACCAAGCTGCTAGTAGAAACATATATTATAACTAACAGTAAATGGTATATAGTACATGAAAAAGGAGGTTATACGATGTATTTCAGAAAATTTATCTATACCTACCAACATAAACACAATTCTGAAGTCTAATATTGTTTGATACTCAATAAGGTATCTAAGTAATCTGAGCAATCACGTTAATAAAATCACAAGATCTTACTCGTATTTTGCGATACCGAAAATACATTTTTTATATTATTTATATTGTAACAAACGTAATACAGCCTGTACATAGCCTGTACTGCTGGGCATAGGCCTCTTCTCCTATTAGGGAGATAATGCTTAAGAGAATGGAGCTTAATCCACCACGCTGCTCCACTGCGGATTAGTGGATAATATATTGTGATTAAGACCAATGTAACCACAGATACTTTATTCAAAGAAAAAAATAAGTGTATAACGGACATTGTAAAGGAGATATTTTATTTTATAAAGCCTCTATCCACATATTTAACACATTGAGCGCTGTAGTCGATTAACAAATCACACCTGTGTAATCTATTTGTTTTTTGAGACTCGTTAATACGTTTACATTTTATATTTCTATTGTCATTAACATCAATTTAGTATAATATTCATGACAAAATTAAATTATACTGTTCAGACCTGATAGAGTTATAAAGTAGGAAGTTTTAATCTAGGACCGACAAAAGTATAATATGTATTTACTCTAAATAAGAAAAAGTGAAATGCTTCCACGGGATGACGGCGTTTATTTTAACGAAATTACCAATTATTTTCTTACGCTTAACCTTCAGTTATCGCGCGATGTTATAATAACTATAATAATAAAAGTGACACAAGAAAAACTATCTCAGAACTTAGACCTTGTTTGCTAAGAGCATGGCAATTTTTAATTACCTATTTTCGGATTAATTTTCGATTATTATTTTCTGCATGATTAAGATTTTACGATTTCCTTTCAATATGATATTTATGCGTTATTATTTGTCGATGAAATGTGAATGTATGACGTATATTGGTGTATTTATTTTTTAGCTGTTGAAGAATAAGCATTTTCGGTATGTGAAATTTCCCGGATCGGTGTCAACGGTCAGTTGTGAACATTTTGCGGCAGTCGTTGTGTGAATGTCTGCATGTCGCTTTGAACTAAAATAAACTTACTGACTCTGACGGTGAACATCTAAATATAAAACGTAACTAAATATACTCAAACGTAATTTTGTTATTGCATAGAAATATTTGAATATTGCCGACAATTTTATTAATCATTCAAGGATATTGGTAATAAGGAAATCGGGGATTGTTTGAAAATATCCCATTATCAGTCCCTATATTCCGTGAACAATATTTCGTCGTCAGATCTTAGATATTTAGATATTATATTGCAAGTTTTTAGGTACAAAAATATAGTCATGAATTTTTTCTTGTTCTTGTTCACATTTACTCAAATTTGTTTAACTCCTTGTCTTTTGCATCACAATCAACACATCATCACCAGTCAAAGTCAGTATCGCAAAAAATTCCGCGCTTGAGAATAGTAACGAATTGGAAAGCTTTAGTTGTGGCACTACCAATATTCAAACATTCGTGGATAAGTATTAAAAAACCGCTTGAAACCTCAAAAATATGTGTACGTAGAAGTAAGCCAATAATTTATAAAACCGTATTGAAAATGCTTTTCGAATAACTAAAAATGTGTATGTGTTTAATTGTGCTATAAATGTTGCTTGAATGTGATGAAGATAGGCTGAATATTTCGGTTTAATCGTTTTTGCTCAAACAGCTTTTAAATAACCCCGACAGCATATTTTTTGTTTTGATTGCACTTGGGTGTATAAAAAATAAATATAATTATAAGAAAATATTACGATCGTAACATTATGCTATAATCGTCAGGAATATTGTTTTAATGGTCTATTATGTAATGTAACAGAGCAATAATATCTTTTTTCAAAACATACATCTTTTCAAATGTAAGGTTAGGGATAAGGAAGATTCTTATAGAGCATTTAATGTAATCTACATAGAATAACAATCTACAACTTTTTATCGTATTATTAGAATATCAACATCTCATTTCGTATTTAAAACATCATGCCCTTAAATTACTCGTTATACACTCAATAAAAATTGTTTTAGGATTACAGTTCGACTCTTTTTAGCATGTAACTCGTCAGGCATAATCTGTTTTCGTAATTTATATTCGCAAAATATAATACAAAAGATCACAAGATCATCACAATAAATTACGTTTCATTATAGATGGCGCTGTATTATGTACATATTAAACGGTACAGCATACTTTGTTAACGATATAGTCCGATTAACGAAACTTGAATGATCCGTAGTAAGTAAGCACAGTACGCTTCACGGAATAAAAAGTTAGATATCTACCAGTCAAGATTCGATATTATTTCGATGGACCTGCGCAAATTCTAATTTGATTCTTTTTCAGACATTTCGAGTTACAAAGTTGAATTTACGATACCTTTGTAATATTTAGCATCTGACGTGTGTACTATCCCTTTATAATGTATTATGTCTGACGTGTGCATCCCTTCGTAACATGTTATATCTGACGTGTATACCCATCAAGGTGGTGAGCTCGACCAACGGCGAGCTGGGCGCGGACGACCCGACGGCGGGGCACAGCAACACGCCCATCACGCAGCACCACGAGGTGGACGTCGTCGACGACACCAAGTCAGTGTTCCAACTGTATGCATTCCCTTCTCTTTACTTTTGTAGCTTAAGTTCACACACGAACCATACCATGTCCGTTACGTACACATATCGCACGTTCGTTCGGCAGTGGCGTCTTGACTACAGTTTAGTTTGACATTTTGGCTTTATTATACGTTCGTTACGTCGCGTCTTACGTTAGTTCTATGTCATTACCACTGGTATAGAAGACAACAACATAATATTACTTAAAACGATATTCGTATGATTTTTTTTTATTTTATGAATTAAATTTTCTTAAAGTTAGCTGGTTGATAAGCTAAATATAATTGATATCATCTTATAAAAGTTATTTCGTTTCTTTATGTGTTCATATAAACAAAATACGCAAATAAAAACTTAAATCGTAATTCAAATCTTATGCACGCCACTGTCTGTACCATATACATATACCATTATCAATCAAACCGATCACATAATAGATGTATAATGCCAATAAAATTATCTGCAATACTTTTGTTAAATTTTCTAACAAATTTTTGTAGCAGAATGAGATAATGTTGTGTGGCGTAATGCATTTATGAATTTGTCATACATTTTCATTAATTTTTGATTTGCTATATTTTTTTATATAATTCCTTAAATGTTGTGTCGTCAATGTCTGTTTGTTGTTTAAAATATACTAAATGTTAATTTTTCGAAGATTCTATCACAATTTTATTGTTAAATATTTACATAGTACTGTTAGCAATTTTTTTTTGTAGTTCGACATCATTTTTAATAATTTATTTGTCAATTAAACTTCAAGTACCAGGGTGACCGAGCTTCGCTCGGTGCTCATTCATGTTATAAGAACGCATGAATACTCAAAAATTCGCGTTTC
>DVXP01001323.1:0-15425 GCA_018235645.1 Junonia grisea | reverse complement strand
GATAAGTTTGGAACTTTGCACACGTGTCAAGGGTGGATGACAATGCAATAATTTGATAACAGTTACCCATTATCCTTATTAGGACTCTGTAGTGGAGTGAAATAGACAGAGCTAGCGCGCGATCGGCGCATGACCGCAGTAAAGCGTGTTTCTTTAGTTTTTTTTTAACTATTATTATTATTATAATTATTGTAGATAAAAAAATTACATTCGCATTCGAACGCATTCGAACACATGTAAATATTCCCACATTCGTTGTAACGAATGTATCACTCATGAGAGATTCTACAGCAAACGTATAAATAGAGAAAAAATGTACATACATTTTGCTGCTAATGACTTTCCTTAGCAGTTACTTTGTAAATATTTTATTTTATATTTTACTTCTGAAGTGTGACGTCACTCCTCGGATTGCTATAGCTTTCTAGCGTCGAAACTCGACTGAAAATATGTTTGAATGCTTGTTGGACTAAAATTATAATTATAATGTTGCCAATAAATAACAAACATCGTATTTGAAACTAGTCGTTCCTCGCGATTTCATTTGCGCATCGCTGTTTTGCTCCTTCAGATCGTAGCGTGATGAAATATAGCCTACATCATATTTTCTTTTACAAATGGAAAACTTAAACCTTAAATACTAATACAAAGTAGTGTTCGCGGTTTGGTGTGTACTTACTTTCGAAAAGCCCATAGAAATATATAATGTATGCAATTTGAAGCATTTTCCCATTTTTGCGAAAACGGCTGGCTCTAGAAGAAAAGTATATAGAACAAAAAATATTCGTCTTTTTAGTATCTACAACTTTTGTTGGATTTTTTTACGATGAATAGTTTTCATAATATGCTTGAAAAACAAAACTTTTTTTTGTAATTCTTTAGATTTGACCTTGAAAATGAAATTTGCGGGTATTTTGGTTATCATATTCTTTATCAGCACACCAAAATACATATACGTAACAAAATACAGATCAATCGGAAGTATGGGCTTTTCGGAAAATCCTCGGTTTGTCTGGAAGTTTTTATTATTGGTCTTCATTAGGAATCATTCTATCCTTTGATGAAATGTGTATAAAAATCCATTCAGTATTTTTTGAGTATTGAGTAATCGCGACAGATAAACGCGTGGACAGTTTTTATTATATGTAGTGATAAAAATATAGATTGCGACACAACGGAATATGGTTTCCAATATAATCTTGTGGCATATAAGTTTAGATATTACATTGTATCTAACGATACATAATACGATTTAGATTGACTTCCGGGAATAGATAAATTATAATTTATCATCTGTAATCCTCTATGATATCGCTTGTTTTTATAATTGTTTCCGTTTAATAATAGTTGTCTATGATAAAAAAAATTACAGACATTTGGAGTTAGAATGAGTACGATCTGTAAGCAAAATACAAACATGAATATTGAAAAAAAAACATAGCCAATTACAAATATCTTGCATGTCATTTATATTATTTATCACTAGCAGACCGGCCCGGCGTCGCACGGTTATCCCTAACTTTTTGAAGATTTAATATAGCCTATGTTCACTATAGATAGCGTAGCTTCCCAACAGTGAAAAAATTTTTCAAATTGATCAAGTAGTTTCGGAGCCTATTCAATACAAACAAACAAACAAATATTTCCTCTTTATAATATTAGTATAGATGTACCCTTAAACTATTTTTACTGTATAGACTATGGGTTGTTATTTTTTTTTAATTCGTATTTAATCCTAATTTTGTTATTACGATCGACAGTCGAATAAATTCCAAATGCACTAGCTACTAAACTGTTGAAAAGTGTCTGGCAGGCAGCCATCTTAATGTATATTGGAACGATTTATTTCATTAAAGATATCTCGATATCATAACGTCGTCAGTCCAATTTTATATTTTCGGTGTTAAGGACTGAACACACCGTTGTGTTTCAGCGAAGCGATCGCAAAGCTTACATGTCTGTAGATTAGGCAAGGCTATCGATATTATTATGTGACTAATCCAATGTTCTATAGATAACTAATAAACAATAGGCAGGAGACATCAACGCGACAGAGCGAAACGAAAACGGTTGCACATGCCTGGTTAGAATTTTTCCTATTGTATTATTTCTCTGTGTCGCATACGTGTACCTATGTTGTCCTTTAAATCTTAAATAAAGGGTAACGTACCTACTTACGTATTCGTGTTGAGTAAATTGAAACAAATACCCAACTCCCTTTGCGTTTGAGAATCTTTAAAATCTTTATCTTTAAACGTGCCAATCTTCTTTTTCTATTTCCCTATAAATAAATAAGCCTTTATTGCTGTTTGCTATTTGTCTATACATCGTTATAAATAAATGTAGCGCATCTAGGATATGACTCAATAGATTGTTTTCTTTAAACCTTACCTGTTATCTCAAAATTGCACAAGATGACGCCAAAAAACTGAACGATTCTCGGTTAAGTTAAGTTTCTGCATTATCCACATAGCATATACCACATAGCATTGCAATCGCCTCGCTCGATACTATAACTATAACGTAGCTCTAACTACAGTCTATCTGCGACAATTTAAATGTTTTTTTTTTCTTTTGCTGCATCCTCTATAGCCAGCCTTAATCGATTAGTGCATGTACCTTATCACAACGATAAGGCTATCACAACTTTAGTACCATATCTGTTCCGAAACATAAGCACGTGTTTCAAATAAAAAAGACAAAGTGCCAAGTAAAAAGTTTGTGAATTTATTGCAAGTGTTTTGTGCCAAGTTGGAAGGAATCGATAGTGTTTCGGGTCAGGGAAGTAGGGCATTAATAATGTACCTACAAGGACGTGACGGTGACTGACCGCGGGAGATCAATAGACTATTAAGATAAAACACCCCTTTCTGTCATTAACTAGGGGTTTTCCCGTGTTTTCTCTCGTGTTAATGGGAATTTTTTATGCTGGATATTTTTAAGTGTTAGTTTGGGTTACGTTTAAAGTAGTCTAGTTTTTTTTTTATTAAGCCCCAAAGTAAGTTCGAGACTTGTGTTATGGGATACTAACTCAGCGATACTATATTTATAATAGATACATATATAGATACACATCCAAGACCCAGGTCAACCTCGAAAAGATCGTTTTCCATTATGACCTGGCCGGGGATCGAACCCGGAGCCTCCACGTTGCAGGCAAGCGTGTTGACCGCTGCGCCACGGAGGTCGTTAAAATGTCTTATTAAGTACTTAATAATTTATAATAATAATAAAAAAAAAAATAACTTAAAGCAGCCAACAATCAAGAGTAGACAGCAGACACATTAGCTAACCTAACAACAATTAAACAAGCATACCGAAGTAATTATCAAACAGACTCGAAACCTTACATTAGCATTATAAACATTGTACCGACATCAAATAAAGCGGGTACGAGATTAACGAAAACGAACCGAAGACGAAGACGATTGATTCGTATTTTCAAAGATAAGTAATTACGCAGTCGGGGCCAGATCTATAAATCTGAGGGAGGCCTCCCTTTAAAAAAGGGTGGTTCTTCTTATATTTAAATATCGTATACCCCTTCCGGGTAGGTGCCACGGTTTTTCCAGTAAAGGGGTAAGTGACAGAAGCAGGGAACAGAGAGTAGTGTTGAGCTGTTTGATTGACGTTGTTTGGTGGAAAAAAAATTGTGTAAAGAGTTTTTACAATTATTTTAGTGATAAATAATTATTATTTATCGTTGTTAATTGCAAGCGAATGTCTTTATTATTTTTAATTTAATAATTTTGTTAGAACATTTCAGTTAGGTGAATAAAAAAGTTGTGGGAAATAAATGAATTCGAAATATTTTAATATATATAAAGAAGGTAACTAGCCGAGAAGAACCGACAATATACGGAAATAATAATATACGGAGATAATATTTTTTATTGAAAATTTTGATCTAAGATAAAAAACATCTCATTAGTTTATACCAGTACTTGTTCACCCCAAAGCCATTAACAAACAAGAAACTTAACCTATTTTTAAGTAAAACATTTTATAAATTAACAATATTAAAATAATAATATATATTCCAGGCACGGCGCTATTCCGTCTCAAGATGGACTTAAGAAGCAAAAAGGAAAGAGTCCGAGGGGTGGCCAACCCCCACCCTCCCCCCATTGGAATACAGAATAATAATCGCCAAAAGAAACGAGGGGGAGGAAAAATATAAATAGCTATATCTACCTCTTGAAGATATTAAAATTTGTATAAGAAACACAGAGGGCCGGCACAATTTTGTTAAAATATAATTTTCGTAAGCCTTAATAAAATACCCATTGTTCTTATTCGGTGTTGTGATAAATAATCTTCATACTGTGATAAAAATATTTGATAAGTTCTAAATTATAACTTTCGATAAAATAGAACCTAAAGATTTTTTAAGTGTATAATAGTTTCAATGTATGTTTTTAAATGTTTATTAAGTTATAACACATATGGTCAAAGTGTGCTCAAGTTTCACAATTACTTCAGTTTTTAAAATATTCCCTGTAGCTCGTAATTAAAATTATCAGTATTGATTCATTTTCACATGTTTTCCCATAATCAGTTGTATTACCTGTTGTATGCAAATTTTTTACACTATATTATTTACATCTGTAAGCATTTGTTTTTTTACTTTGATTTTAATATAGTGTAAAAATGTATATTAAATTTTAAAACACTATAATTTCAGTGATACACTTATATTTCATTCATTATTCATGTACAAAATGCAAATATCGTTATACCAGTATACACTTAAGAGTCATTCAATGATTATTTTGGCGTATATCGAAAATGTTATACTTATGTGAAATTACAAAATATTGTATCTTTTTAAATATGTTTACAGATTACTAAAAATGTTGTAGCCAAAAAAATACCAAATGTACTATTTCGATAACATATATATGTAGAAAAACTATACAAGTAACTATTATTAAAACTTGCGAATCAATTAATTATTTTAAGTTACTTAAAAATTAAACAAGGCATATAAGTGTACTAGTAACTATCAATCACTGTCTAAATCTTTATTTATAGCTAAACCTAGTTTAAAATCTCGAAACATCTCAACTCTAACTTACTTTTATAAACCTTGAAAGAAAACTCTCAACTGCTGAAAAATCGTCATAGAAAACTTTTGAGAGCTCTGTAAAAAGTGAATGAACAGAATCGTTTGAAGTTTAAGTTAAAAATGATGAAATAAAAGTTTGGGAAGCAGTGCAGTGTGAAAGTGAAGCCGGGACCGTAAGTGAAAATCGCCAAACTTCGCACTTAAAACAACTTAAATCGCGTTAACTTGGAGTTGTGGTAGCGCCGGCAGAAACATTTAACTTGGACATTTTTATATTTGATACTGTTTTTACTATACTAATTTTGTATTGATATCGATGTATGATTTCATATTTTTGATTTTCAAATGTCAATGCTAAATAATATATTAAAAATAATACTTGAAAATTGTGTTATAAAGTGTTCCGGACCTATTAAAATTGTATTTCAACCTAGATTTTTGATACCAAAATGTCTTTATTTTCTAAGAATACTACTAAGTTCACTGCAATTACTGGAATATTTATTTTTTGTAACATAAAATAGACATTGTTATCCTATTCATCATTTTTCTCTCGCCCAAAAGTATCTTCATTTTTTTGCGGGTAACATTGGGTACCTAGTTACCATACACATTTCTATTTTCTAAAAAATCTCTGCGACATTTCTAACAAGCAAATTAAATGGAATACCTCTTTCACATGTAAGCAAAAAATATTTATCTAAACTGTAACACTTACCTACTACTTTAATTTTTATTAGATATTCAACGGCAAATAACATTTAAGCTACTAAAAACATGAAAAATATCTATGATGATTCCATCTGATTTACTCGTTTAAATACATGTATTATAAATTATAATATAAAATTTTAACAATAACTTTAAGTTAAAATTGACATTTCAAAAATTTCAATTCGGTGGTAAAAAATATATGAAAATTTGGTACCTATACTAATCTACTATATCGATTGTATACTATTAGAACCAAAAGTGTAACTTTCAGTTTCTGTAATAAAACCAAAAATTATAACCAAAAAACTATACGTAACATTATTTTGCTGTCGGTCGTTTGACACATAGAAGCGACCTGTTAAGCACGTTCCGGTCACATAAGTTCTGTTTATGTGTTACTAATGCTTTATACATAATCGAATTCATGTATTCATGTTCAGTAACTAAATTAAACTTAAAGTTACAGTTAAAATTTTATATTTTGTACTGTGAAGAAAAATTGTATTTCATTTTAAAATGAAATTGTTCTGTAACTACTCGTAATACGAAAAACCTTTTTTGCATACACATTATTGTACTTATTTTTTAAGTAAATTACTGTAATCATCGATATTTTTTGTACCATTAAAAAAATAAGATCCTCAATTTAACTGCCAAAGCGAACTCTTTCAAAACGTCCAAGAAAATGTAATAAGAAAATATTTGCTTATAATTAGAAAATATCTTAAGAAAACACTGTCTATCAACGTTACGAAGTAATCGTAACAGTAATTGCCATTGATAGCACCCCACTTTTACTCTTTTAAAAACGAACCAATGACATCGTGAAGAGCGAGCGAGACAACAAACTAGGGGGTCATTTTTGCCAATACTTAAACGAAGATAGATAGCGTCCACCCCTTAAGGGGTGTTTTAAGAAAATTTTAACTTTTCTTTATTCAAAGCAATACCCCCGGGCGGGGCGGCCACCCCCCCGGGTGGACCCATTTTTCTTCTTGTATTCTCTTTGGCCAGTCTCAAAGCAAAATAACGGCTTTCCTCCTCGAGTATTTATTAAATCCAACATTCAGAGTGAATTGTTAAAAAACTGCTTTGAATTTATTACAATTTCGCGAATTCTTGTGTACCTATTCTTGTAAGCAATTCGTTTTGAAATAAAATAAGTATTTAAATATTCGTTTGTTTTATTTTCCGAGGGTCGTAATATTGTTGCGTTTTAATTTGAATTTGTTGCTGCGGTACAAAGGAAACAATTAGACGGGGAAAGGCGAGGTCCAAGGAAACGGTGGTTTTTTTAATGTACAATTTTATTTCCTTGTTGTTTACAGGATGTTTTTGATTTAAGCATTTTGTAATGAATGACTCATTTCACATGTTTATGATTAAAATATTTTGAAAATTGAAAGCAAGTCTATAAAGATACCTACTATAGAATCGTAGTTAGACATTTTTGTACCAAATGTATGATGTTTTTAATGTAAATGACCTATCGACGTTTGAAGGCACACAACTACATACCTCGACTTAGTTCCCTTTTGAAGACACTGCCTACGCATAGAATTATAGATAAAGCATCATCTTGAATCTTGATCCAAAAATCAACATAATTTGTTTGTACCTACATCTGATACATTTTATATGTGACTTTACTTCACTTAAAATAAAGGTGATCTAAAAAGTGTCTAGCTTATAGTAACTTAGTAATTCACAGGAACTTTAAGTTAGATCACTTTTATTTTAGGGATGCAATGGGTACATAAAATTTAAAACCTATGTGTATTTTTATACTGACTGGGCTTCAAATTCAATGGTCCTATCAGTCATACCAGTAGTCGTAAGGATACTTTAGAACAGAGATTACCAGTGTGTTCCGAAGAATCCATAGGGTTCCGCATACCTAATAGTCATAATAGGGTTTCGCTAAAATTAGTTAGAATTAGGTGAAGTTACAAAAATGGTTTTGAAAGGGGTTCGATTAAAAAACTTTAAAAACAACCCGACTTATTGAATAAAATTTCAGCCAGATTTCATGTCAGCTTTAGATGAAAGGTTTTTTTTATGGTGTGTGTTTATTTTTTTAAGTGTGCTTATTATTCTATTAACTTACTTTGATTATTTTGCTTTTGTTAAAACAAAAAAAAAAATCCTTCCGATCCTTCAATTATTTAATATAGGGTTCCGCAAAATAGAACGAATTAATTGGGGGTTAATCTCCTTCTCTCTAAAATGAGAAGAGGTCTTTGTCCAACAGTGGGTGGGATATGTATAATACAAGCTGTTAGTACTACTACTTCATTGAGGATTACATTAAATGAAAAGTACTCCATTGGAGTTTCGTTATCTTAGAAGATTAGAAAAGGCTATGGAAATGGGCAGATATGTTGGGTTACAAATGATTAATGTTGCATTTCGTAGCTATCATTTGGTTTCGGGCGCAGCTGGAGGTAGGTTACACCGCCAGTTTTTACTATACAAGGCATAATATAATGTAAAATAAAAGACATCAGCAAAAGAAATCAGCAAACTACCGCCTCAGCTAAACACCCACAACGTTATAGCAGTGACAGACAACAACGGAGAACAAAAAAATAGGCATTCACTTTTTATTATATAACTCAAAAACAACTAAACCGATTTTGATGAAACCATACTCTTTGTTGGAGTAGGTATAAAATGTAAGTCATTAAAAAATAATTATGAAATTCGGACCAAGTTTGGAAAGTATGAGCGGACAAATATAGGTACAAACATACTTGGCACATGTTTAGAAGCTGGTATTGACTAACATTATCCAAAAACTAAGAAATTCTGATAATATTACATACATACACATCGAATTGATAACCTCCTTCTTTTTGAAATCGTAACCGACTTAAAAAAATATCCGATCATTGCTTAAAACTCGTACATGAAGCGGAAAATGCTATTTACAACAGAGTAGATATATTGTGCCGTTGTACCTACCTACGTCTGTCTCGGCTCCCAACATATTTGAGATCTTAATTGGATCCGTTGAGTTGTTATTAAAAATTATTTTACGTAAACTTTAATTTTTAAATATACTAGCAATCGACGAAATTGGATTCAATGTTCGTGGGTTCTATTCTCGTGAAATAAAACTTTAAAACTTTTTAAGCGCAACAGTGCCATCTAGTAAACAATACCAAAACTAGCAATTGCCGCTGCATGTTTCTATTTCCCTCGGTCGTAATGTAGTTCAGGTTTTCAAAACAAGAGGTCGCTTTTAATTTTTGACAATATATTGTTAGTAATAAAAAATGGCACTGATATCTATTGTATTTAATAATTAATATAGAATAATAGAAAAAAATATCACATAATAAAAAAAATACCTATTTCCCTTACTTCCTTTTTTTTGAAAACATTTTGAAAACACAGGTACTACAACAACTTTCGTGTAAGGTACTTTCAAAACAAAAAATAAAAGTCAAAGACGATTTATTGTAATTTTTTAATGAAATCCGATTTTTATTTTACATTCTTTATAATAAATTACATTTAACTCAGACGCAATTGTCATATCAATCTTAACAGTCGAAGTTTTAACGTTATAATTACATACATGCGCACGAAATATTTATACATACATACGTACGGGCACGCCGACATGATTACAGGTATATAATTTGGCTGTAAAATCACTAACCGTTTAGTTTGGATAAAAACTAGGCAAGACGTTAGTTCATGAGAATAAATACAAAAAATAAACAGACAAATTACGTCACAATTGTGATATTTTTCCCACTTAAGTGTTATCTTTTTATGACGTCACATTATGCCCAATTATAATATCTTGAAATTAGAGACGTAAAAAATAAACGTATGTACTTTAATCATTGTAAAGTCATTTACACGAAGTTGTTTGAAATGACCGTCAATAATGAATTTTGTAGAATAAATTGGGCTGATCAATAAAATTCGAATATTAAACTTGTGGCGGCCGGCGCGGCGGCGCTAGCGCATCCGCGGTCGAGGGGGATGCGGCTTTAGTGGGAGGACGATCGAGAATGCTAACATTGTGCGAAAAAGCGGTCACAATGTATGCCTATTGTTTTAATATATTTAAATTTTAGTTAAAAAAATGTAAAATAAAAGAATGCAACGTTACAAACTAATTTCAAAGAAAAAGATTTTTTAATCATTCTTTATTATTATTTCTTGGTAAATAATTAATTTACTGATTTCTATGTTACATGTGACGTCATATAAGTTATTACTATCCGTCCCTGGTGACATTTTTAAACCCTTCTCTTCCTCAAAAATGTGACGTTTTAAATAAATATTCTCTTGCATCTTCTTGATGAAAAATATGGCTTTGAATGACCAAGCTTAAAAAAGAAGCATAATTATCATTAAAAATTCTTTTGGCACAAAATAAATCGCATTTTTGGCACATATCTTACGATTACAAGTAAAAATATCAAGATGTATTGGATATACCAAAAAAATTACCTTAGATTATAAGTACAAATAAAAAAGTACATAGAAAAAATAGGAAATAATTTTTCCTTACGATGATAAAAAAGCCTCCAAAAGAACGATACTTAATTCACAAGCCTTAATAAAAATATCACAATAAAAGGAGATCAAAGTTTAAATTAAACAGTTTTTTTAACACTTATTAAGTAAAAATGAAAATGGCGTATGAGCATGTGCGTTTTTCCTAAATGTCATTTTTACGATTTAAATTGTTGCTGTCTTAGCAAAAATTGTAACATTAAAGTTAAAGTGACTAGACATTTCTTAAAATAACAGTCCAACTTAATCTAATAATTAATATACATGTAAATAAAATTTAAGCAAATGAAATGAGAAACAAAATGATATCGACCGTTGAAAGGCTATTTGGTCTAAGCGCCATTTTTTTGACATATAGGTATATTTTTATACATATTTGGAATCAGCAAATTATTCTCTTTCCAAATATGTATAAAAATATATATGTAAAAAAAAATGGCGCTTAGATCAAATAGCCTTTCAATCGTCGATATTGATGTGCCTTCGGAAAACATACAGCATTGCTTTGAAGAAGCAGTGTATACTTAGCCTTATATTTGCGGTCTATGCCTCTGAGTAGGGTAGTTTAACATCCTTTTCACTAGATGGCGTTAGTGACGCACCAGCAAGACGGGAACCGTTTTCATTTCGAATGTCATAGCGTTGTGTACTTTCGCCGCGTGCGGTCGTTCTTAAGACGTCTTTATTATAATTCATAAATTAATGATTTTTCAAGTATAAAGAAGTGCTTATTCAGTGTTAATCGTATTTCGTTATGAATTTCGCGTCGAATAACGACACCGATGAGGCCCTCGGAGCCGATCGAGTGGTCGTTTCGGATGCACCGGTGTCCGAGAGGAATTCGCGTCCTGACAACGAGGAGGCATCGGAGGCTAGTACGAGCAGTTCATCGGACAGCGATGATGAACCTCCACGAAAGAGACATAAGCGAGAAACTCAGGTAACGGTCGATCCTCGGATCGACGCGTTATATGACCAGGTCAGTCTCCTTACAAATTTTATTATGCATCAGCAAGGTTTACCGAACATAAACTCGAATAAAACTGATATAATTGAGCAACCAGATAGAAATGATCATGATTTTTTGTGTAACCCATCATCGAAATTATCAAAATCGCTTGACTTAGGCTCGTGTAAGACAGATTTTGACGAAAGAAAAGTTCTTAAACCGGCTAATGAAAAACGTTTAAGTGAACTAATAAACCTTCAACAGTTTAATACTCCCATGTGGCAGCATATTCGTTATAAAAAGGCGTTGACAGATATGCTCGCATACCCTGGTTTTTGCAATTTAAAAATTAATGACGAGTTGTGTTGTTTGAATAAAGGAAAAGATTTTTTGGCCCCAACGGAAGAAATTATGGCGGCAACTACCAACGCCTTGTTATATCAAAGGGAATTATTACAATCCGGGTTACAAGGAATAATTGATTGGGCTCATAATAATTCATCTGAATTAACACCTGACAATCTTTTTAATAAAATTTCTGAAACATTCGGAATTTCGTCTCAATCGTACAAATTATCCGAACAAACATTGCAATTAGTCTGTGGTAAAAGATCAGAATGTATAGAGACTAGACGTAGAAGATTAGTCTCCGAAATACCAGATAGAAATATTCAAGTTGCTCTTAATAACATACCTCCAAGTGAAGAATTTTTGTTTGACAAAACAAAACTAATGTCACTTATACAATCCCTCGGAGGGCCGCAATTTTGGATGTCTCCATCTACGTTTTCCAAAAATAGAGAAACATTAAAAAACAAATACAAAGAGTCCGTACCGTCTACATCCAAATACCGACATCAAACGCAAAATAAACATATTTTTCGAGATACCCACAAAAAACAACAAAGATCAAATCAAACATACAAAGGAAAGACTGACACTTACAAACAAAATAAAAATTCCTCTTTTCAAAAAGAAAGGAAAAAGTGACTATCCGACTCATTTCAAGGGGGGTTGCCTAATTATGTACAAAAACCGTTGGCAATCACTGGGTGCAAACAATTTTATAATTTCAACAATCACTGGTTTTCGAATACCCCTTTACAAGAAACCCCCCTTAATAAAACCGAACAAACGTGTCATGAGGCAATATGCAACCAAAACGTCACCTGCAATGTCCCAAATAATAGAAGATCTCATAAATCAGGGTGTACTGCAACATGTTGCACCAAGAACACCCAGCTTTATCTCCAAGCTTTTTCTAAGAAAGAAAAGCGACGGATCAATGCGTCCAATTTTCGATCTACGGGAATTAAACAAATTTGTCAGAGCAAAACATTTCAGACTCATTTCCCACAGTTCAGTTCCAGATTTTCTTCAACCGGGAGACTGGATGGTAAAGCTGGACATTTCTCAGGCTTACTTTCACATACCGGCAGCAAAATCTCACCGACCGTTCTTAAGGATCAGTTACAGCAATCAGCTTTACGAAATGATGTGTTTGCCTTTCGGCCTGGCTTCAGCGCCGCATCTATTTTCTTCCGTAACATGTTGGGTCGCGGAGACCCTACGTGCAAAGGGATGTCGGGTTCTAGTCTACCTAGACGACTTCCTTTTGGTCAACCAAGACCAATCCAAGTTATGTCTTCAAGCTGCGGAAGCTGTGAGGCACTTGGAATATCTCGGCTGGCAAATCAACTACCAGAAATCAGTATTAACACCAACTCGAGATTTAGAATACCTAGGTATTCGATGGCAAACTGCAATCAATACAATGTCACTGCCAATAAAGAGACAACACAGCATCAACAGTACGATAGACAGGTTGATCGTAAGAGATCGAATCAACCTCAGAGAATTACAAAGTCTGCTGGGACAGTTAAACTTTGCAAACTTTGTTATACCTCGGGGCCGATTGCATTGTCGCAAAATTCAAATATTCTTACGTCACTACGACAAGAACAGACCCCAACAAGCCCAGCCGATTCCTCAATCTGTTTATCGAGAGATGACGTGGTGGCGCGGAGCCACACGTCACTCAACTCCTATACACAAGAAACCTGCAACCCATTTCTTAGCGACGGACGCTTCAGACACGGGTTGGGGAGCCCATCTAGATGGCAAACTAATGTCGGGAGTGTGGTCATCTCGTCAAAAAAGTTGGCACAGCAACAAAAAGGAACTCTATGCAGTGATAGCATCGATCGAGTTGAATGTGACAACATTACAAAAATCACATGTCCTAATTCAGTCAGACAATCGGACCTTAATTGCATACATTCGGAAGGAAGGGGGGACCAGATCGTTGGCATTACTAGCACTAACTTACAAACTCTTGAGCTTGACGGACAAGTTCGAGATAACCCTATCAGCACATCACATACCGGGACGGTACAACGTGATAGCAGACAGACTATCACGAGGGAAACAACCCGCAGAATGGCATCTCCTGCCTCGAGCAACCACCGAAGTTTTTCGGAAGTGGGGTCGCCCAGAGATAGACCTGTTTGCGACGAAAGAGACTGCTGTTGTTCCCAATTACGTATCGATAGACTGCAGAGATCGATCAGCAAATTATATAGATGCATTCAGCAGACAATGGGTCCATCAACTGGCATGGGTGTTCCCCCCTCCCTCCCTAATACCCAGAGTCTTAGCACACCTGAACAAAGCAGTGGGAACATATTTGATAGTCGCTCCGGATTGGCCTCGAGCTTTCTGGCTCCAAGATTTGAAATCGAGAGCTTTAGACGTTCCGCACGAACTTCAGAACCTGACAGAGAACATGATAGATGTAGTGACATCGCGACCTCCACCGCAGGCAGAGACATTGACCCTGAAAGTTTGGAAAATTGGGGGTGGGGTGCCCAAATAAAGGAATGGTCCACACAAGAGAAAGAACTACTGAAAAATAGTTGGCGACAATCAACGTTATCTACTTATTTACCAGCAATTAGAAGATGGCTTAAATGGTGTTCCAAATCTGTAGTAGATCCAAAATCCCCCCGACCTGCTGATATCGCTAAATTTTTAATATATCTCTTTTTTCAAGAAAAGTTATCCCATAGCACTATCCTAGTACATAAATCAGCAGTATTGACTTTTTGTGGCCCACACGTAGAACAACAAACATTTTCCAACTTTATAATAAAACATACCCTTAAAGCAATAGGAGTAGCTAAACCAAAAATAATAAGACCATTATTTACGTGGGATCCACGAATAGTTTTAGATTGGCTCTCTTCAGCTCCACAGAAAGACACCCTATTTGATGTAGCTCGTAGAACTGCCACAGTATTATTATTAGCATCGGGTCGTAGGGTTCACGATCTTACCTTGCTCAAAATTTCTAACGGTAGCTATTTTGATAATGGTGAAAATATATTTTTAATACCAGAGTTTGGATCTAAGACTGATACACATAATTATCGTCAATCCGCCTGGAAGCTTTCTAAGCACCACGATACGAATATTTGCCCAGTTACGCTTATTAGACTTTTAATAGAAAAAAGTAAAGTACGAAGATCTAAAGTAAAAAATTTAGATAATCTTTTTATTACGGTCTGTAATAAAATAATAAAAGCAGCTTCGCGTACTGTTATAGGAAACTGGGTGCGCACTGTTCTTAAAGATAGTGGTATTCATGCACCCCCAGGTAGCTGTAGATCCGCAGTAGCTTCCTTAGAATGGTCATTTAATCAATCAATTGATGATATTTTAGCACGTGGTAATTGGAAATCTTCCAATACGTTTTTCAATCATTACTGTCGCGCGATAGACCTTCCTAAAGATAATTGTAATGAGTTCTTTAAAACATTTATGCCATCCTAAATCTTATTTAATTAAAGGAATAAGTATTCTTGTGATTATACAAAAAGTAATATTCTAAGTGCAATTCTTATTATTGTTTCAATTGATTCATGTCATGTATAATGACTTCCTAATTATAATAATTTTCTTATGTAATAATTAGTAATACTAAATAAAATAAAAATTAATAAGTTACTATTAATATGTTTTATATTTAATTATGAATCATTCCTAATCATCATAGCGTTGTGTATTTTTTTTTTATTTCACCAGCAGATAACAAACACGTCTTCAAAGCAATGCTGTATGTTTTCCGAAGGCACATCAATATAACGGTTTTACATA
>DVXP01001322.1:0-15436 GCA_018235645.1 Junonia grisea | reverse complement strand
ATAGCTATAAATATTTTAATTAAATCGGTTTAATGATTAAAACCATCTGATTATAAAGTTATTATCTAGTGAGTATCTAAAGGGCTTTAGGCGTTGATGTGCAATGCCATTTATGTACATAATTTTTTTCTAAAAATACGAATGCTTTTATCATGAAGGAGGGTAGAATGGGTGAATCTGTGAAAAAAGCTCATTGGCGTAGCTAATGAAAATTACTCAGGAAATGTCAGTTTTTATTAATAGTTGTGACATTTTTATGTATATTTATTTATAGGACCTTGACATTAACTTTTTTACCCTAATCTTAATACTCAATATGTACGGAACGTGGCAAATTTTCGTCTATATAAAATCGTCGTACGATATTATTATCCACACGTGATTTATAAGAACTCCTCACCCGATGATATGAGATTTCTCGTTATAACTTACTGATGTAATATTTTGCCACATGATATTACTTAGAGGAAATATTAATTTTCTTTTCAGAGTTAATATGGTCACGTATGCCTATTAATATTATTGTTATAATTGTTCGAATATATAACAATATAAAAACCAATGCAATAAACAAATAAAATTTCGCAACGAAAGCAAATTAAAATTACAAGCATCATCGGCAGAGTACAAAACGAAAACCGTAACATCGTTTCGACGATTGTTATTGTTAGCATTCAATACCGAAGAGTGCTTGCCTAAACAAATACCTAACGTCAACAATTAAACCGCGCAAAATTTACCCTCGTAAATCTTCACCAATTTGATGGTGTACCGGAGCTCCTAATTCCTCGCTCCCTAAATTGATCTACGTTTCTACGAGATTATTCCGCACTGACTCGATCTCAGTGTCTTTGTTTTATTGTCTCGTGGCATTTGAGGTTTTTATTGTCACTCGCAAAAATGTCGCCTTGTTCGATACTTTAAATTATTTTGCGGTTATGTTTTTAAGTTGTTGTGTTGACTACTTGTATAGATGGAATGTTTAATTATTAAAATAATTATGTAGCTCCTAATTCTTCGCTCCCGAAATTGATCCACGTATTTACGAGATTATTCCGCACCGACTCGATCTCAGTGTCTTTGTTTTATTGTCTCGTGGCATTTGAGGTTTTTATTTTCACTCGCAAAAATGTCGCCCCGTTCGATACTTTTAAATATGTTTTTATTTTTACTCTTTGTGTTGACCACTTATATTAATAAAATGTTTAAGTATTAAATAATTATTTAGTTCCTAATTCCTGGCTTCCTAAATTGATCTACGTTTCTACGAGATTATTCCGGACTAACTCGGTCTCAACCGTGTCTTTGTTTTATTGTATCGTGGCATTTGAGGATTTTATTGTCACTCAAAAAATGTCGCCTCGTTTGATACTTTAAATTGTTATATTTTTATTTTTGTGTTAACCACTCATATCAATAGAATGTTTAAGTATACAATCTTAATATAAGTAGTTTTATTAAGTTATATCGAAATAAATTTTGTAAGAATCTAGAGAAATCTTATTTTCATAGAATTCTATATTTTAAATCGAATTAAATATGAACAATAACCCAATTAAATAGCGTGAAATGCAAAGCAGTATTAATTACAGTATGAATTTCTTGAGCGATAGGTTAAATATAATTAATACGCTACGAAGCATCAAATGCGACGTCATCAATAGTAACTTCCGTTAATTTTCTCTGTCTACGTAACACTGAGCGTGTTGTTACAACACAATTTATATCTTAATTGTAATCTTACGACACTGACGAAACAACACATTTCTTCCCCTTAAATTTGTGACGTTAATTGTACCGTTTGAAACAAATAAAATACAGGCTTCATGCTGCACTTTCATGAAATGGATGTGTTGATATTTATCGTCATTAGTATCGGCTACTTGGTTAAGCCGATTAGAAAATATCACAGATCCGAGACGCTCTGTGCTTAAATTAGAACAAATAATTAGAATTCAAAAGTCTGATACAGTACTACAGTCAAAAACGTCACAAGAGCCCCGAATTAGAGCTCTACTCCGGGCCCTGTACAGGTTTAATCCGGCACTGAGCGTCCAGGGCCAAGTCGTGTTATTACAAAAATAACATAACAAATGAAAACCTCCTTAGGAGACTTCCGTCCTTTTTCCACATGATCGTTGTCAGTGTAATTGATCGTCGCTGCCGTACCGAGATAATTCTGCTGTGACGTGATCCGCATTGTGTTGCTTTTATTACGCCCGACTCCTTGTTGAGGTGCACGGGAAATGCAAAACAAACTCCCGTTAATTGGAACGGATACGGCTCAATTTTCCGTAACAGTAATATTAAAATCGAGTGCTGACACAATAATGTCGATACTTTTCCGAGATAGCCACGGTGTGCAAGCAAATTGTTATTTAAAAAAAAAACTTTGAACGGATATGAAATAGTGCTTTGGTAGCGAAGATCTTTTTTAACAAAATGAATCATTGTTTTTGTGTAACAATCGTAATTGATTATTGTTTTAAATTCAATGTTGCTGCACGAAATTTCAGTACCTATCTATCTATCTATTATGAAATTATTGACAATGACAGTTCCTCGTACGTCAAGTTAACATTGTAAACATTCGGACACAAATCCTAAGATGAGTTGCCCAAGTATTCGAATTAAATAACTTCTCCCCGTTTATTTGTTTCAAGTGTTGTCAGTCAAGTCTTAATCTCCTCATTGGTATTGCGAGTAACACTTGAGTGTAGCATAAGTTTAATGCGATGCCCCGATGGTCCATAGTTATAGCTTAAGCACTTAAGCTTCGGTGTTTGGAGAGGTTTCGAGTTTGAATTCCAGGTTGAGCCGTCTGTGTTTAACTAAGTTAAATATTTGTTCGGGCTATGTTTTAGCCAATAGTTAGTTAAGTTTATAGCAAAGTTCGTTAAGTTTTTAGCGCTTACCATTAAAATTTTAATGATAATTTTTAAAATCACTTAAATAACCTTTAAAACCTGTAAAATTTTGCTAAAAACATCAGTCAACGAGTCTTTCATTTATTTTAAATTTATACCAATTTCCTAAGCTTTTGAATGCTAACATTTCCTATTTAAAATAATTATTATTTAGTAAATAAAATTATATATTTTTTATTAATTACAGGTATACAACAACTACACTTTTCCTATTTTAGAAGCTATTCGCTTAATGAAAAAACAATTGTCGGTACAGATAAAACTAATGAATAGAAAGACTTTTAATTGCATACTATATGTTAAATTGACAAACACGAATTAACAACAAGAAATGTTTTACTGGAACACATAGTCGATACATTCAAATTATACCATCCGCATAGATATTACGTATTATGGTAATATTATTTTGAAATTCCCTTACACATTGACGTGTCATATATTTTAATTCGGTTCTCGAGACTGATTTGATTAGTATCGATTAGTTGCGAGCAACAAAGTTGAAAGAGGCCAGAACTGTAATCAGGCTTATCCATCAATTATGTTGCGGATTGTTGTAACCCTTCGTGGCTTCCCTTATTTTGATATCGTGAATAGGAACAATGGTCTTTGAGACTGAATGCAAAGTTGTACGATTGAATTAATTCTATTGCTCTGTTCAGTCTACCGTTGTAAATGTAAAGTTTAACATTCTGTCCGCGAACTCCGTTTCGGGAATTTGTTACCTTTGTGTTTGATGACTTCCTTCCAAATACTCCCTTTAATACCGCTTTGTATGATATTTATGACAACTTCGGTTATCGACTTTGATATGTCAAGCCTTGAATACGTGGAAAAATAGAAAGATTTTCTATTTTTGAGTTAATATGAAAGCTAGTATTGGTTATCTTTATAACTATTTAATTTAAAATCCTACCTTACCTATTTTATAAGATGGTATAGACCAGTAATCTTTAAAAGAAATATTTTGCAGTTAGGCTTACTTCTTCCAGAGCCTAACAAATAAAATATAAATTTAATTTCCCAAAAAAAAAAATGTAATCAGTTTTCCATGTATCCGCGACGGCTACCAATAATCATTACGCGTGTTCCCAGTACGCAATGTTTCCGATGAATTATTGCGGTTGGTTTATCCGAGATGAAATTAAATTCGCCAAATGCCGCCTCCGAATTACTCGCTAAATTACCGGTCATTGTGAGCACGCCCCTATTGTTGCGCCGATTATTCCTCGCGATGGCGCCGATGCCCAATACGCTTATTAATTTGGGCAATTTTTAACGTTTACCGTTATTCTTTATTTGAGCTTAACGATTACGCAGAATACGGTTTTAAATACCAAATTAAAATGTACAGAATTTTTATTTCATTAATATTATTTAATTTATGTTACTATTTAAATTCTAGCAGCATTTCAGATAGATTATTAGAGTAGGCGTGTATCTCAAAAATAATTTCACGGCGAATTATTTCACTTAACGTCAACTTCGAGTTTGGTTAAGTTCGAAACTGAAGCAATTATAATAATGGCTTACACGTAAAGTAAATTGGCCGGAAGTTTATTTGATTGTTGGCTTTAATGTTGTGTTCGCTTATTTGTGACCTGCTTATTAATTTGATTGTAACAACTCGTTTCGTAACATCCGAGGTCATACGGCAATTTTAAATAGATTTGTATTTAACAATAGCCTTTTTTTTGTTTCGAGTAATTTAGTGTAATTAACACGATTTTACAATATACGTAGGTATATTTTATTGTTATTAAAATTTCGACCGCCACAAAAACATAACCGCGGGCTAATAAAAAATGAAAATTACTGCTGTAAAATTAAGTCCTAAACAGTAGTATAAGTACGGAGTAACTATATCAAAACTAACCAAGAACACACAAGCCGACCCAGACAAATTACACAGGAGCACGTATCGCACAATGAAACTAAAATTTGAAGTTCAATTTCAAAGAAGTTTCGACGTTGAAAACACCTGCGACAATACGTGAAGAGTTTTCTCATGGGTGCGAGGCCCCGGGGTAATGGGGGGGAATAAGTCGACGTTCCTCGCGCCTAATTTGGCAACCCGACGCGCGGAATTTATAGAGGCGGGTAAGGCTTGAAATATTCGAAGGCTCCACTCGGCCGTGAGTTATGAATGAAACCCGTTAAAGAACCCGGAAAATTTTTAACGTCATGCCCCCGATAGCCTGGAACGGGAAACGAATTGAATTGATACTGTCATTTGTTCGACCTTTTTTCAGTGCTTGAAGCATTGAAAGTGTAAATTGATCTGATGCATAAAAATATTAATTTAAAACATTTACTTTTGTATTTTTATACGCATTTTGTATGGATATCTCATTTTTTTTTCATTAAAAAATTCAGTTTTAACTTCAATATTTAGGAAATAAACCTTTAATTTCGGACAGACCCTGCAGACACGAATGTAAATACAGACATACATGGCAAAGTTATAACTTTTTGCTTTGTCGTAGTCGGATAAAAGTAAATACTAACAATAAAAATAAAAAAGGACTATTCAAAAATCATTCACGAAAGACGGAAATAGTTAAGTAGGTAGTAAGAAGAAAGTAATAGAATAACATACTAAAAGCTATAAAAGCAGAGAATGAATTGAATAAAATACACGTCTATTACGACTCATACATAAATGTAATGTAATAAATGTAAATGACTGAAGTAAGAAAAGGTTAAAATTTGAAGTTTGGATTGGTTATGTAAACAAATACGGGAAATACGAGGAATACATTTTAGAAAAGTGTGCTGTAAAAGCTATCATGCCGTGGGGGCGCAAACTACAAATTGAATTTCCAGTTGTGTGAATATTTTAATGCGCTCAGTTGTTGACTTTAATCGTACTTTCCTAAGGCCTTCGTTCACTGATACTGGATACGATGAGTTATAATCAACCCTTATTGGCATCTCCTTCACACGCTCCCCAAAGGGGTAAACAGATCAATATTTAAAATTAATAATCTGGGCATTGGGCTGATAAATGACAACCAATTGATTCTGAGTGAATTCATGATTACTGAATTTTAATTTTTATTTAACTGCTTGTTGATGCAAAATAGTCCTTAAAGGAAAACGGGCTTGCGCGGAAATAACTAGGATTTTTGCAACTTCTACGCCAATGCGGTATTACCAATTATGAATATTGGTTTCGTTGAACTTTAAAATATCCATGTGTTAGACTTAAATAATTTATACCATCGAGTCAGATATTATATTAATAATGCACCCATTGAATATTACAGCATGTTATAATCTTAATGTACCCAGTGGAAATTCAGAGTTAGTCCGTTGTTTGCGTACGTGACCATATAGAGTTTAAAACAAACATAGTAAATCATACATTTGCATAAAAAAATATTGAAAAACTTCACATGTTTGCTTAGTTGAGGAACAGCGGCGTAAAATGTTTACGGCCAAACGTTGAAACGTTTTATTTTTCTTTCTAAATATTAAATATCTCATACGAAAATGGATATTACAAAGATTTTTATCTGTCTTATCACACATACCTAGTAATAAAGTTCAAGCTATTAATTATTACAAAATTGGATTATCTAATATTAGATCGTTCATCGTTTAGGTTCGTCGTCCATCGATTCATTTAAATACATTCCTCTGATGTACATTTAATTTGTTATTTATTACATAAGACATATAATATTCGGCTAAACGGCCTACCGAGTCAGGAGTCAGGTCACGTGTGGACCCGATAGCATAGGATACATTTCGATTGGTTGCAGATCTTTTACGAGATACGGGAGATGGGAAAAATTGAAACCGTATTAGTTTTCACATAAGCTACGTAATGCTACTGATATTATGTAATCTTATTTATAATACAAAATGAAGAATGTTATTATCGCAATAACATTCTTCATTTTGTATTATAAATATTTCTCTGTTAACAGAAATATGTATGTTTCTGTTTTGTCGAAACAGAAAGATGTTCTATTGAAGTTAGGATTGTAGAAATGATCTAATAATATTATTATTTTCTTTGATTCTAGCAAATATATATTAATTAATATTTTTTGAAGTACCTAGTTACTTAATTGTCTGTTAATTAAGTAGTAAGCAATGCTGAACATGCATTTAAATAGCAGTAATTTGTCTGGAAATTAATGTGAACCGAATACTCAATGCATATCAGTGTTTATCGACTCTCAATAACCGACAGCAATAACCGGGTCAGACGGGTTAAAAATAATTAATTAATCCACATAGATAGCCAATACCTGCTTTCTCGTCGTCAATAAAACAAATATGTTAGCGCAGGGTCGGCACTCTCCAGCTAATCTTCATACTAAACGAGCGACTGCATTATTAAAATGTTTCGTGACGTGACAGCCCTCGTCTCACTGGCATTTAAACTTGCCAACTTTACATACCGAACCCCCGCTTTAATATAACATCGCCCCGTAAAATATTTCCCGCCCGGTCTATCTCATCAATACATTAATGTAATTTTCTTAAATTTAATGGTATGGAATTTTCTTGTACTCGTGTTATATTTTAAATCTGGATTTGTCGGTTTGTTTTAGAAATGAATTTGTTTTTGTAATTTTCTTGAGTTTAATAATTCCTTCCTCCTTCCTTCTTCTAGGTATAAAGAACGATACGATTAATCATACTATAAATATGTACGTAAATTATTTACATTATTTGATTTACATTACATTATATTCAATACTATATTTAATGTTTTATATTAATTTTTTCAATCTATTTATTGTTAACGCTAAATTCTTTACAAACCGAATTTTATTAAGTGTCACCAAAAAGGTAATTCATATACCATACCATACATCACTTAGGACGCAACTGGAAGTACTCGAGCGAAATAATAATTCTTCCGGCATTGAGATTGCAACAACTGCCTTACCCGCGACAAGTTTGCGCCATCTATCTTACGGCTTGTTGAGAGCGGCTGTCAAAACTAAGGCACTATTTCTTATATTTTACACTAGAAGTCAGAATCATGTTTGAAGTTTTTCAGTTAGTGAAAAATTTTAGCAATTCCTTTTAGAAGCAGAATGTTTGCTGTAATCTTTCAACCCTTTGAAAATTATTTTATAAAGATATAAATTATCATTTTGATACGGTTTAAAAATTAATGTTTAATGAAAGTTGGTTTAGTTTTGAGTTAAGATAAAACTTACTAGTTAACTTATCCTATGGATATAATTATTGCAATAAAGCCGTCTGCAGCTGAAACAATACGCTCGTATTTATTTAAACTGTAAAATTTAAGATAATCCGAATCGTCTCTCCTAAAAAAGTAAACAAAATCTGTAAGAGCCAACCTGGTAATGAACTGTTTTTTTTTTCTTTTTTCATACTTTATTTCAAAGTACAGTCATACTGTAATAAGTATGTAGATGCCTAATGTAGCGTGAATTACATCGCTTCCACCGTGACAGGGTTAAAAACGTTTTTCTATTTCACTGTATTTACACATACATACTCGCGGGTGTATAAAAAAGCCCCGCCCACATTTACTTAGTTAAAAGCTTTTTCGCATAAAGTCACAATAATTCTTTCAGCATCAGTCAAAGTTGGGACAGTTATTCGAAGCATGTTTGCGCCATCCATCTCGCATTTTCATACGTTGAGAGCAGGTGTCAAAACTAAGAGACGTTAGGGTAATGTATGCAGATCGCATCTCCGCGGCGCTGCGTCGAGCACTCTCCATTACCTCAGCTTCATTTAATGCACTATGTTTTTACGGTAATAAGTTTTAATTAAATTATGACCTGGATGCAATTTTCTTATAAACAGTTTTATATACCGATGCTAAAATATACTCTGTTTTCTGTATTTTTTGTTGTCTCATACTCGCCTGTATATACAACGTTATGGTTATTCAAGTAGAAATATAATGCTCTATATTCAACGGAATGTACATAGTTTTTGAAAATGTATTAAATTCATTACTGTTACTTGTATTATGTGCGAAATCTATATTTATTTACGTTGGCATCTCTGAAACGCAATTAAACCTTTGACACGTTTAGTAACAAACTTTCACTCCCGGGACGTAAAATTTAATTAACGAGATTTTGTATCGGAATTACAATCAAAACAATATTGTTGGATGTTATTTTCTACAAATAAATTAAATTCTCGTTTATTTACGAAGTTTTTGAAACAAACAATACAGTTTCAGCGTTGAACTCATTGTAATTGTACCGCTAACACGTTACATACACATAGGTACATAATATTTTATGTAAATATTTAACTTTAAAACTTTACCTACTATTAACGAAATGGTAGTCAAAATTATTTAATACATTCTACTTTTCTTATTCTCTTTGCCGGATAGCATTTAAAACTACGTAGGTACCTACATATGAATATGGTTCAAAATATAACGTTTGTTTGGAATTGAAATGTTGGAAATGACTTTCTAATTTGTTTGATTTTACGTGCATTTTTTATTTCCCAATCTAAAGCTCTACAAAAATTATGAGCTTTCGCATGATATATATGCGCTACGAAAATGAACAAAAAGCAATAGACGGAGCGAGAAACACAAAAATACAAAAATATTTAGTAACGTACATAATATTATGAAATATGATTTAATAAAGTGATAAATGTGTCACCTTTTTGGTATATTTTTGGCCTTTTGTTATATTTAGTATTTTGTACCCCAAACCGTGCCAGTACAAAAATAGACTGATCTTAACCGTCAATCTGTCTATGCGACCAATAAAGGATAATTATACATTTTGTAGTGTAATAAATACCGGATTGGAGTTTTCAGAAATAATATGTATTTTCATTATAACAAGTAATAAGCAATATAGTAGTAAGCAATATGTTTCTTATTATAGTATTGTATTGTATAAGTAGAATTAATGTTTATTTATTTATTTTTTTTAAATTCACAAGTTTATTATTAATCATTTTGTGCCTGCACCACATTTATAATATTGTTCTCCTATGCTCGAGGGTGTCTGGAAGAGATCTCTTTTAAGAGATAAGATGTCCATTGTACACTAACTTTAATATAAAAACACTGTACTTAGATTTTAAGGTGCATAAATAATAAATAAATAAATAAAGTAATGTCAAGCGGTCAAGCGTGAGTCTGTAAGCTATATGGAACCCTCGTTACGCGCATATGACTCGCATTTTCTTAAAAAAATAACGAGTTTCAGAATTAATTATACTTAGGTACATGTGAGAAAAAACATAACAGCTGCGACCTGGTTTTTACATTCTTTACATGTTATCCTAAGAAATGGAAATGTTTACATCCCTGTAAAGACCCTTTTGAGTACAAAGCGTTATAAAAAGTCCACCCATTATTCATATTGTCTTCGCTACATTGTAACTAGGCTGTTTACGTAAATCTAGCGTATGTCAAAATAAAAATATTTGAGTACACTAATAAAATATTATGCTATCAAAATAATTACATAGTGAATCATTGTTTTCCCGTACAATCATTCAAATGCAAATAAAATTTAAATTGATGATGTCGACGATAATAATTATTCCAGTCGATTTTAATTAACAAATTACCGAAATACATTTCGTACATAGTATTTATTTTACATTAATAGTAGTTTACTCACCCACTAGCTTTCGCCGGAGGCACGTGGCCCATGTGATACAAATATTTACGATATAAAATATATATGTACTATCCCTAAATGATGAACATAATACAAAATTTTTTCTACTGTATTATGTTACAAACGAATGCGCATTTTTCCTGAAACGTGTGAAATAACATACACATTCGTAGTAAAATTCGATATTGACAATACGCGAAATTTGGATACCCATTAAAATGTAGAGAAAAATAGAAACAAAAAGTTTTCCCTCCGTAAATTAATTAAATAAACCCTACTATAAAATTCCTTTTATTTAAACTTTTGACTTTTGTAAATATGTATATAGCTCTATGTAAACGGCTCGAAGAAACACTGTTTACACGAAAGAAACAATCGATTGAAGTTCCTTTTTAAATATTCAACAAGTGCCAAGACACTTTTGAGACGCTTTCGAGTTGCGACGGCGCGATACATATTTAAAACCGAGAGTGAATGAAGAGCTCCTGGTACGTTTCAATGGAGTAAATTGCAACAGATACTTACGAATTGAACACTTTGAATTTCAATTTTATATAAACAATATACACGAGTACATTTTTACAAATAAAAATTTTCGATACGGATGAGTGGCACTTGTGCATGGTATATTATGGACCACTGGATGGTTTGAAATACAACGACACTTGTATTGGATAGGAAATCAGTTGGGTCGCCTAGTAATTAAATAAATACTCGTTTCTCTTGTTTAATTGTTTAAAATTTATTTATTTTAAAGTCTTTTAAAACATATTTACTAACAATCCCCCACACAATTATACACAATGAAGTGTGAACTGAGTAATTCGTCTGTTTAACGCGCTAGTGAAATACGGAATTAAGTGTAATATTTCCGTGTACGGTTACGAAACCGACGCAATTAATTCGGAGATAAATCCGACCTAGCGAGACACCTGTCAAACGGCGAGACGAGCCTGTCTCCTTCCCGTACCACCCCAGTAAGCCATCTATTAGAATATACCTAAGTAAATAAAGCGATAATTAACGTTCAAACAAACGTCACCGAAAAGACGATTAAACCATTTGTCGAAACTTCAAAGTGTCGCCCTGATAGAATAATATTTTAATACATTGAATTTATCTCGTTAGAAATTGTAAAACGTAGACCTTTTACGCGAAAATTGATTTCATTTATAAATTTGTAATATCATTTACTCAAATCAAAGTTTTCTTATAACGTATTCCTAATTGATAATTTCACCTACATCTCATTAATTAATTATTGCCGAAATATTAGAAATAAGTTTCCTAGAAATTTCATTAGAACTCTAATGAAATTCCTTTATTTGAGTTACAACGATACCTTTGTTTATTATTAAGAAACGTTTTAATTAGAACTTTTTGCGTTAAGGGTCGTCGACAGACATTATACAGTTTTTGATACTATTTGTAAACTGAAACCGTAAATTAAACTAAGCTAATTAATAGAAATTTCTTAGAGAAACACTGTAACAATTTAAACGTAGTTAGTGATTATATACAATGGTAAAATATTTCAACGCTATCAAAACTTAACTACTCGTTTAAGCCACAATAAAATACGACAAACAAACAAAAGTGGAGCTAAAAACATTATGATTTATACTTTTGTCAACACATTAGTCCGATCGATTTTCCAAATGGTGTACTACAAAACTGTTATTTGGAACGTAAACACATTATTTTGCTAACGACCGCCCGACCGATACAATTAATAATGACGCCGAATTGCTAATGATGCCAATGGGCAACGCTAACGTTCAATTAAACTCTCATCTATTTTTATGTTGGTCGTTTATAGATTTTTATTAAGATCATTATCGATTTATATGACTGATTATTTATATAGTAAAGTATGATAACAGTCTGTTCTCCTATAAGCAAGGACAATCGTCGTCGTCAGCCAATCACGGTCTACCTACTGCTAGACATAGGCCTCCCCAAGTTTGCGCCAAACATCCTCCGCAACCCTTATCCAACCCGCTCCGGCAAACGCGCGTATGAAAGAAGGACAATAACAAGGACAATTCCACAAAGTGGATGCACTGCAAATTGACAAATGTAAATTATCATGTTTAAAAATTTTTATAGTTTAAATATTTTAAGAAATAAAACGTTTTCCGTCAAACACCAGATGGATTTAAATACAATTTGGACCCTAAAATGCGTACCTACTGCTATCCGGTTTTACTTCCACGACCAAGATGTGTTCTATCAACTAAGTCGTCTCTTATTAGCGGCTGCTCAGATAATATGAAACGATAAATAGAAATAACTTTTACGTGCCTAAATATAAAGATTAGAATGCACGAATTGTTGGCGTCACAGTATTGTTCTTCGTACGATATACTGAGGCGACAATGTGAGTGCTGTAATTTGTCTGGAGATAAACCCGGCTGCGGACAGATGGTCTCTGCAGTACAGTGAACTTGTGCCTTGTTGCTGTATAAACAATATGTGGCAACTTCCACAACTTATCCATATGTACCATTCCTAATGTAGAATTGTCTCATTCCATCTTGGTTCTAGAATAGATCAATGTCCACTTAGATACTTTGTTCACAAGACAAATGTTAAAAGAAGTTCCGTAATATTTGAAATAAGAAAAATAAAAACATTTCTATACCGTGGGAGAGCCATGCATTTGCATGAATGGGCCGGCTCGACCGGAGTGATACCACGGCCTCACAGAAAACCGGCGTGAAAACACGCTTGTGTCGTGTTTCACCGCGTGAGTGAGGGTACCGGAGGCACAATTCCCCACCCCTTCCCCATTTATTCCCCATCCATTCCTCCTCCATACCCTTAAAAGGCCGGCAACGCATTTTGTAGCTCCTTTGGTGTTGCAAATTTCCTTGGGCGACAGCATTCACTTTCCATCAGGTGATCTGTCAGCTCGTTTGCCGCGCTATCCCATAAAAAAATAGGTATTCAAGAGAGTTTGTTTTATTACCTTATCCAACGATCAACGACATTCATACAAAGACGCGGGCAAAAGCTAATGTAATTGAACGACGATAATCCGCATTAATTAGGACCGCGGTCAACTCAGATAATCGGATATAGACTAGGTAATAAAGAAAAACCGACTGTAACACATACAATAAGTATTATTAAGTTTACCAAACACACGAGAGGGAACGTGCTGCGAAAGGGATCCCGCAGCCTATCTGTTTTCCGTACTGATGACGGCCATCGCAGAGGTTTAACCTTCCCGATCCAGGGGCACGTTCCAGTGTACGGAAAAATCAATATTGGTTTATGTGACACTGTAAACACTAAACATATATGTAAAAATACCAACATAATTGTAAAAAATAAATAAAATAAATAAACCGCCGACCAAAAAAGAGGAATGTTATAAGTTTGACCGCTATGTTTACCTGTGTATATGTCTGTGTATCTGTGTATCTGTCTGTGGCAACGTGATCTGATTATTTTGAATTAGTACAATCTCACATCCCCCCCAGGAGTCGGGTATCAAGATCCTGCGTCATTAAAAAAAAGTTTGATAAAAATGGTTCTATAAAAACCCTCACTTTAATATATCAAACACAGCAAGTTGCAATCCCAAGAAACGAAAAACAATCTATGAAAATTTAGACCACTAACAGGGGTACATATGTAGTAGTATTTTTTTTTTATAAAACGACTGAGTCAGATAATAATAATAGGCAATTCGTCTTATCTCCGTTCGGCCAGCGGTGGTTTTACCCATAGGCCCGGGCCTAGGAAGGTATATTTTTAAGAACGGCAAAAATTTTGGAAACGAGGCAGATTTTTTAGGCCAATTGCTGTATTTAAGATGCCCTACCCTGTCTTACAAAGGGTGACGATTTTTTTTTGCGGCTCAATTGGTATGTCTAATACCTTTTTTATCTCATTTGGTACTCGCGTATCTAAGATAGGGTATGCAGCCTATTAATTAAGGCCTAGAGCGGCACTTGTGTTAAATACGCCACTGCGTTCGGATACTAAATAATTTTGTTCTCATGTACCAACCTTTTTCTTTAACGAGTGTGTATGTAACTAACTTTGCTCGGGGCAGATATTAATTTGTACGGTACTCAGTCTGTTGTCTGATCTTCCTTTGTTATGGGTCTTAACAAAGAAACCCCTTTCGCGTCTAGTTGTTACCGCTAATATTGTATAATGAACATCCCTCTATGGAACATTATGGTAATCTATTTAATTAAGTTGTTTAAAGGCTAACTCTCTCAGCGCCAGACCCTAAGTGACGGTTCTTTAAAAAAAACTATATATTTTTTTTGTTTGGAAGTGTTTAAAACTACATAATAATTGTATATTGTTATTTACCTCTGCTCGTTTTGCTCCTTTTTCTTGGATTTTTATTCGTGTGACATTTACTAAGTTAAATATGTGTATACTTTTGAATACACAGTGTTCCGGACACTGTGACAAAAAGATACACATGGCACTGAGGGTGTTTTATGAATATTATTATGAAAATAATATCGTCATTTGTTGCTGGAAAAGGCCTCTCCTCCCATTAAGGAGAAGGCTAAGGAGCTTAATCCACCACTGTGAGTTGGCAGATATTCAATACATGTGGCAGAATTTCCTCTGGTACATGCAGGTTTCCTCGCGATGTTTTCTCTTACCGCCGAGCACGAGATGAATTTTAACATAAGCATATGAAAAATTAACGGTGCTAGCCAGGGTTTGAACTCGCGACCTTCGGAATAGATCGACGTGTTCTCACCACTAGGCTATCTCTGCGTTGTAGGATCATAACATGATTTTTTAAAATAATATTAATATTATTCTTAATTAAAATTACTTTATGTATTTTTTCATGGATATTAATTAAGGAAAAATTAATTGCTGTTATTTCAAGCAGAAAATATACCCGCTGTA